>DWDV01003980.1:0-10093 GCA_018245615.1 Mimoniades ocyalus
GGAGAAAACAATTTTCCCCACAATGATATGTAAACAATTGATAAGACCGGCTGTTGATTGTTTCTCCGCCCCCTCCACTTCCACTTACATGGTATACAATAAAGAACAATTGTAGGTAGGCACTATATAAATAGGGTGTAACCAAATAAGTGACATGTTGAAAATTCAAGAATCAAAAGAATGTTTTAAAAATCCTCTTACTTATAATACAAGAAATATATGTCAATTTCTTTTACACAAGCATTTTTTTTTCTAATCAAGACGATACCGAATGGCTTCACCTACTACACTAAGGAGAACAACACGCCGCTGGTGTGCGATCACCACGTTTGCGAATGGAACTACACTAATCATTATGGAGGTTGGTTTTATAACTCTATGTATTGCTACAACTATGTTTGTGAAGAGAGAGAGAGGAGCAATAGGAAATGTGGGGAGCCAAGTAGCGTAATTGTTACATATGTACGTCCTGTATATTATGTAGCTTCTGCATAAAAGAATATATAGAGGCAAGCTATCCACAGCTCACAAAGGTTGTTATGGTCAAGTAAGGTTAGTGCAGGTTTATTAATAAGCACAAAGTAACCAAATCTAACCAGTAACAACCGCAGCGAGCTATAGGTGACCGTTTAATGTGAAGCACGGAAAACCCAATAAGTACAAAGAACATTTACTATCTTTTTTTTTTTTTTTAACATAAGCATCGGTATTTTTATTTGTCAGCAATTGGAAGGTGGGTCTTAAGCCTGACTTGCTAGCCTAGTGCCGGTTGGCTGACTTTACAGGCCTTAAAGAACAATAACAGAATATTCTGGAACTTAAGCTGTTCTTGAAATATTCCTCTTCGTTATTACAGCGAGCTATATTTTTAATATTAAAGACACAACTCATTAAAGCTAGAAATGCATACCGATATCATGCATACCTATTATTTTTTTTATAATTTTTAAAATGGTTGCTTTATTATTGAGAGATTATTTTTTTAATAGCACGAAACTTTAGTCCTCCAGTGGATTATCGAAAGATATTAACATAGGTAGTTCACCACATATACAGCCACACACAAATTTGTTTTTGACTAAATATTCTTACGTAGGACCGTTCTTGATACCTGGTGATCCTGGCACGGGAATCGATCCTGTGCCGCCGTACATTGAGCCAACGCCCAAACCAGACGAGGACGACAATATAACTGTGCCATGTAAGTTACATTTTAGAAACATCAGAGGGATAAACACTTTAATACTTACTGACTGGCCCGCTGGTGCAGTGATTAATGAACTTCGACTCTCACCCAGAATGAATATTTGTGTGATTAGCACTTATGATATGCCGGGTGCAAAAAGATATATACCGTATCTATATAAATTTATCGTTATATGTATTTACGTAGGTTATCACTCGTCTAGTTACTACATCACTAGCTCTTATATGCTTAGTTAGGGATTATTTTGCCCCAACAATATAATATTATGCATTCAAATACGTAAAGGCGTAAATTGGTTGGATGCTTTAACAGAGACGGCCATCACACTCTTACTTTGACCTTAAAAGATCTTGGCAGTCCAGGTCGCAAGGGAGCATCATTTCAACTTGTATGAGGTGGGCATGGTTAGACTGGGGTCTTTCCCTAGAACACTAAGGCCGATTTCACTTGTTTTACATAAGTGGTCCTTGGAGCTCTAGCTCAGTTTCGAGCATGATACTTTCCTTCACTAACCTTCCGCACTTGGTTCCACTTCCTGGTGCACGCGATCTCCCGAACATATGTAGATGCTTTAGAATGTAAAGGAAACCAACTTCCATGTACGGTAACTACTACATTTATATAACAGACGTACTGGACGGCTGTTTGTTCATGTACCCGCCGAACTACGGCTCCATCGCCGGCAAGAGCTACTTAGACCCCGTGGAACTCCACGACGACCGGTTCACATGTAACGCCGCTGGCGGGAACAAAGTAAGTTTGAACATTCCATAAACAAAAGTTTTTTGACATTTGTTACCGCCAACACCTTTCGTCTATTTTTTTTAATTTAAAAATTTTTGTCTGAGACATTACTTTTATTGGCCAATAGCATAATTTTTATAGAAGTAAAAGAAATATTGCCATTATTGTCCTTAACTTTTTAAACATTTTAAATATTTTGCCAACAGGGCCTGTACTGGTACCCGCAATGGATGGGAACGATGCCCCATCATCCTTACTCTTCTATAACGGATGAAAAAGGCACTTTCGAACCACCCGGGCCCTTCTACCCTCATCAAAATTACGACGTGCCTGAAGACGATACTGATAATTAATATAGACTAAGATTCATTCATAGCCCATAAATTCTGTGGCTTTCATTTACATAAATCACAGGACATTAGTACATACTAAACCAGGGTGATTCAAAACATACACTAGCTGTTATGGATTGTTATCAATAAGAACTAAAACGATGTACATATATCCAAAATATAAATTGGAATATATATGTCATTAGAGTGTTTTATTTCATAAATAAAGATTGTTACAATTTATTAAACTATATATTTGATATTTATTGTGTAACACTTTCAAATAGATATAAATATAAGATTGACAATATTACTATATGTTCTTAACCATCTTTAACTAACATTAAAATGAAAATCCTATCTCTCCTTCATATGTAACTCTCCAAAAATCTCCTCTCTATAATACTACCTCTGGGTAAAACGAAAAATGCAGGAGTGCCTGCTTTTAATTCAAAATATTTAGTCACTAAAAGATCACTAAGTTTTTTGGATGGATCTACAACATGAGGCATTTTATCATAACCTTCGAAATATACATTAATTGAACTACAACTGTATTTGTTATTCTCATCCCATGGCGCCGGAAACAGCTGTTCCAATTGGTTAAGTAATGGAACATTTTCCGGACATGCTCTCACAAAATCCGTCATTTGATACTCTGGATATAACAGCAACACAGGCCATTTTAAAATACCATTGTCAATAGACACTATTGCATCTTCTGCACCAGGTAGGCTCGGTTCTAACTTGCTCAGGTCAATGTCATCTTCATCCTCACATTTTGATATTTTAATACCCCGTCCTATTATAGCTTTGATTACTCCATCTCTCTGTTCATTCTTCTTTGCATCTGCTCTTTCCTTCTTCCTCTGATCCCTTTCCTCTATCGTTCTCTTTTTTTTGACAGTGTTTAGAAGGTCAGTAATATCTTTATCCTTGGGCTGGGCATCAAGTAGTTTTTGACAGTGTTCCATGCATATATCATACTTGGCAATTTTTACTGCGGATTTGGCAGCTCTCAGCCTAGCTTTTATGTGGTTAGGGTTGAAAGACAGCGCTCTCTCACTGTCAAACAAGGCTGTCCGATAGTTCTTTAAATGCCAATGGCAAGCTGCTCTATTGTTGTATAAACTTGCATTGATTTCTGCATCGTCACATTTTATTTTGATTCCTTCTGTATACCTGTTGATCATCAATATTATTTATTAAACATTTTTTTTTACTATATTGTATCTTCTACAATGTCAACTGTATCAAGAGAAATCATTATGAATTTTTATTGATAGTAATACCTACATAATACGGAACCAACTTGAAATGTGAAGTAATACCAATAGTAATAAAGCACAGGACTTACTTTGTGATATAATTTGGTTTTTATTTAATCAAAACACTCATTGAGACATAGTGATAGCACAAAAAAAGATTGGACACCTAATATTTATTATAAAATATAATCCTGATATGGCTTGTTTCAAATTAGCAATTAAAATATTTATATTCATAAGTTATAAATTTAAAGGGGGCACTGGAAAATTTTTGACACTCAAAATGAACGAATTAAATTTTAGAATCTAGCTTACTTATTAAGGTATTATTTCCCAATCAGTTTAACATGTTACATGTAATTATTTATACACAATGACACAAATATATGTAAATAAAGGTAAATATCGCAACTTACCCTAAAATAGCTAATCTATAGTTTTTATGCTTGAAGTTGAAATTGCCATCCTCCTTGTAGTTTGTGGCCAGTTCCAATGGTGTGTTTTCGTTTGGGTCATATTTGAGCATGGCTAAACCTTCTGCTAATGGGGATATGTTATCACCTTCTGGTAGGGTTTTCATGAAGAAGGGGTGTTTGTCCATTTCCTCCTGGTATTGTATAATGGGGTGTTTTAAAATTAGGTCACAATAAAATTAATTGGTACTTAATATAAAAAAAAATTTTTTTTAATATTAAAAGCATGGCAAAAATGCAGACGGCCGGGCCCACCTAGTAGTATGTTTTACAAAAAGTTAAGTTATACAAAAACCTTGTACTGTTCTATACTGATGTACCTAAAGGCAAAGTTACTCTAACTGTAGAGCTACGAAGGTCTTACAAATTAAAATTACCTAACTGCAAATAAATATGTAAATGTGAAAATTCCTTATTGTAACAATACACCAGCTCACAATGTGTAGAGACAGAGAGTGTGTATATCATCAATTACCATTACTGCTGCTTATTTGACAGTAAATATAAAATTATGTTGAGCTAAATAAAATTATTTTTTGTATGATTTATTTTCATATCACACTACACTAGTGTGGATTTATTTACTTTATTTCTAACTTCAGGTGAATAGTACTACATTGTAATTCATTGTGTAACCAACCACATAAATACTTTAAAAGTATGTTCACCTCGTGCTGATCTACATATTATCTTCCTTTGAACATGAAACATCACACTGAATAAAAAATAGAGAGATCAATACAGAATCATAACCTTTACCTAAAATTGTCAATAATGATTGATTTTAATTGCTAATTTATGAATAAATTGACTTGCTTTTTTTTCGGAACGTTGGAATGTATTCCCTATGATTCTATAATAATTACCATTCCATATTCGAAGTTTCTGTATTTGCGGCATATTTTTGGAACATATCCCCCACGAATAAGGAGCTTTTACTGTATTCGAAAATTTATGTACATAAGGAGAGATATTTAGCACTCGGTGCTCTGTACCTACCCTGTGGGGGACCTGAAGTAAAGAAATATGAATATAATATAGTAAAGAAAATGTATCTAATGTATGTATAAAAAGAAATGTAGAAGTAGTATGTATATGCGATTATTATACCACTTTTCTCATTTACAAAGTATAATGGAACCTACCTCCCACCTGTCTTCTGGCCATCCTTCTGTGTATCTCTTACGCTCTAAGCTGTCGATAAAATCGTCTAATTCCTGGTCCAACTTCTGACACAATTCGAGTCTTTCCTCCTTCGTCATGGTTTTCTTCACTGTCTTTTCTGATTCACTCATTCTCTCGAATATTTATTCAATTATTTCAAATATAATATTATTTACTATTAAACATTAGACAACGTGAAAAGATCTGTCACAAACCAGTTTGACGGTGAGTGACAGCTCTGTCACACGGTGTCAATAACACGTCATAATACACGTTCAGGGTTCTGCGTTCCGCAACGTTATTAGTAAAGAACTAAAAATAAGCGATAACAGGTAATAGTTTAAATATTATGGTCAATGCGCGTAAAAGTTTAAGGGGTGGGGGGAGAGGGGAAAGGGGAGGGGGTTAAGGGTTTGCACTTTTGATTTTTTGGGCATATGGTTAAACATTTCAAGAATATTTTCCCAAAATTTTGAGTCGATCGGAGTAAAACTCTTGAAGTGATGGTCTAGTAAATATAGTTAGTCTTCTGTCCTTTAACATAGTAGCTCAGACAGCAGCGGGCGTTCGCTAAGGCAGCGCAGCTGTGGAGCAGGTATAAAACTTATTCCCTTCTATTGTTCTGGTCCATTATCCCACTTCAAAAATATTTTATATACAGGTAACTAAAGCTATACAGCCATATTTTATATTTGTATGTTTACTATACACTGTGTAATATTTAAAAACGAGAAACGAGCGTCACTTTTACTACTGTCGTTGTACGTTGGATCGTGAAGACATCGAAGCTGCTGCACGGACTCTACTCTATGGAGCTGGAATCGATGATTCTGCGTTAGTTAAAAATTTTAATTCACTTTTTTAGCTCATAAACTTTTAAATGCGTTTTTCTCAAAACTACTTTTTCAAAGTCCGTGTTCAAACTACTTGACCGATTCATTTCAAACTTGGTACAAAAATACCTGCCCCCAACGTTGTTATTTTTTTTACAATATGGGGGTTTCCAACCCACAAAATGGCGGAATTTTTCGTTGAAAACAGCAGTTTACACTTTAGCTGCCCACCAAAAATTTTAATTGAAAAAATCAGAAACCGTTGGGGGGGGGGTCATTTGATGATACTTTGACTACATTTTAATGGTTTTTGATTTCATATAATAATCCGACCCAGATACAGTAAACACCGCAATTTTTATTTGAAGCGTTCTGGGGCTAGCTCTGTAACTAGCTTTTTTTTTCAATATTTCCACATGAAAAAATTACAGATTATTGTTAAAAGTATACTTAATAAATGTACAAAAGTTTAAATAAATTTGCTCATTCTATACTTTTAAAAATCGCAAAAAAAGTTTTTCTTTTACGCTGAAATCCTTTATTATCCCTAGTAACGATTTTGCTAGTAACATTAGTCCAATTCGTATGAGTGCATGATAATAGTGTTTATCCTAATTGAAATTAATTGCGAAGGCGTTGCTAATCCTGAAGACTGACATGATGGCCTTTAATTTATACGGTCAGGAAACCATAACTTAAAAACAATATCACGAATAAAATGTTCGAAGAAGTAAGTAGAGGAATACAGTACATTATCACATTTCACCGGTTCCGTTTGCGTCCCATCATGGAAAATAGGTGGTGAGCTTATTGTCCTACACTATGCATAAATCCAGACTCCGAGCCTTTACAAGAAATTTCTTCCAGAAAATCTAAGAAAATTTCAATAGTACCCGACCCGAGACTTGAACACACGATCTCTTGATTGACATTCGCACTTGCCACTACTCGGGAAAAAAGCTGATAAACATAACCTTCTACGATATACGATTATTTTATAATAATATAATTTTGTGGTTATTTGAACAAGTTCCGCAGAAAAAATGTAACAATTGTTTAGGATTCAAGAATATAAGAGCCAGGATTATATTAAAGCATAGCATACCTTTTTATTTCATATATGTATATGCTACTCATAGAAATAATTTACATTAAAGTTTTATTATTCCAATGTTCAAGGTACTCGCATTTTCGGCATTCACGTGTTTTAAAATACTCGGGGTACTGTGCCTTCTCTAACGGATGCCAATAATCTAAAATCCAATCGGGCATTGTGACAACACGCTCATGCGCTACACCACCGACAGAAAAAGGAACTGAAAAAATGTATATCGAATAAAATAATTAAATTTAAACATTAAAGTAAGGCATTGTAGGCATACAAGAAGTTTTTATACATATCTATTTTCTTACATTCAAGATCAATTATAAAAGAGGATGTTGAAAGGTACGAAAATTGCATCAATAATAGCTTTATTTTTTGTAATAACTAAGATATGCTTATAGTTATAGACTTTGGCTTTATTATTGGGATACTAACGATTTCAAAACTGTTCATAATCAGTTCGTAGCGATTATCTTATTCCACTTATAAAAGTTTATAATTTCCAAAGGTAATTTTTAGGTAATTGTAAATGTTACTTATAGTCCGTACGAGTTAACTTGAGACTCCGCTGGAATGCGACCCCCTTCCCGATTCTCCGCGTAGCGCCCCGCGTTGGCCTTGTACACTTAGCTTAGTACCGATAGCATCTTTGTTACGGATACGCGTCTCGACATTCGTTCAATATTTTTTGAAAATTGTTTGTTGCATTGTTTGGACTTTTCCTTGTTTTTGTTACACTTGGACGTTATTTTATCTGTTATTGTTAATTGCGTTGTTTTATTGTTAAGTTTGGACATTGTGTTGTGCGTGGTGCAATTGATTACAATGACAGAGAATAAAGAATAATGTAAAGTTAATAAATATTAAAAACAAATAAAACGGTCATTTAATTGTTTATTGAGTTTTTTTTCGATAAGTACGTGTTATGTTACAAAAATAATTACTTCATTTATCTGTTCTTATCTAAATAAAACTAATATTTTTGAATTAAGTACCTACCCTACATTCAATTATTTCATTTATTCGGGAAGAAAGTACTTATCACTATTAACATTTAATTTATTCTTAATAATCTCATGCAAATCACAAAAAAAAATCAAGTAAAATAATTTACTACACTCACGGTCACGACGCATCATTTTGCACACCGTACTTTGAATATGACGTCATCGGCCCGAGTCTCAAGTTAATTCGTACGGGTAGTAATACTTACATTTTACGGGTATTGGATGTCTCTTGGATAGTAATTCATACTCTCCTAACCATAATAAACGGCGCTGATCCTTAGGTTCTGAGACGCAGCTATTTTTGTCAAACTCGTTTCTTAAAATAACTCTTTGGTAGCGAATGAGTTGTCTGTAATAATTACATTTAAAAATAAATTAATCTAACTCATGGAACAATTATTTAAATAAGTAGAGATACGCTTACTTTGCTTGGTAATAGGCATCAATCAATCGACATGCGTTTTTGTAAAGGGTGCATACTTTTTGGCCATGTGTTCGCAGTTCTGGAGCAAATGCCGCCATTAGATTATTTACTAAAATTGAATAATAACGTAAAATATCTATTCTAAATCTTCTGTTTGAAATTGTTTAATTAGACCTTCAAATCACCTGTCTTACAATTTAAGAACATGAGAAAATCGATTATGGATTTGATTTTATTTTTCAAAACTCTAGTACAATTTTGTGCCAGTAATTATTGTATTATCAAGAATCAAAATGTTCAAAGTTAATTGACTTAGATACACAATAAAAACGTTGATAAAATTTCAAACGTTTATTAAAACGGTCACGATTGCTATGACGGTCTCATTGTAGAATTAAAAACAGCGCAGTTACATTCTTCATTTTAAGAAAAACAAATACTCCTAATTTTATTATTTTAACCTTATATCATTAGGAAACAATATACCTACATATTTTGTTCATTAACTGGTATTCACTATGGCTGTATTCCACTAAGCTTTTACAACACCTAAAATACTATTTTGGCCATTCCACACCTAGCCTATGATCGTGGCATTTTCACCGCGACCAGAAGGGCTGCATTCCACTAAGGGTTCGCAACGCCCGAAACACACTTTTGACCGTTCCACATGGCGCCCACGATCGTTTTGGTCACGGTGAAAACGTCACTGATGACGTCATGATTTACGCTCACGTGGAGCTCGCGACGACCATTTCAAGACGTGGGTTGTAAAGATCGTTGCGAGAATTAACGGGATTTTAAAACGTGACGATTAGTGGAACGCACCCTAGGGCTGTATTCCACTAAGCATTCACAACGCCTAAAACACTCTTTTGGTCGTTCCACCACGGCGCCTACAATCGTTGTTGTCGTGGTGAAAACTTGCTTTGACATTTTAAAATCCCGTCAATACTTGAAATGATAGTCGCGAGCTTCACGTAAGCGTAAGTCATGACGTCATTAGTGACTTTTCACCGCGACCACAATAATCGTGGGCACCATGTAGAACGGCCAAAAAAAGTGTTTTGGGCGTTGTAAACCCTCAGTAGAATATAACCTATATATATATATATATAACGGGTACCCAATGTCAATGTCAAGTATTAAACAAGCCGTCAATGTCTGATGTCATTAATAACTGTCTGCTTGATGTTTGACATGCTATAAAACAAGCGGCTTGATGTAACTGTTACAATAATTATAATAAATAATTACTATTTATTATACAACCATTAAATCTATTAATTTACAGTCTATAAAAATACTAATGTTTCTATATTGTTATATAATGTAGTCATAAAAATAAGGTTACTCAACTTTGCTGATCAAAGCTGCTTTAGGTTTTTCTCAACAAGTGTCGATTAATAACACCATGTCTGACGCGTGGGAAGAGATACAAGCAGTAAAAAGTAAGAGGAACAGTTTGCGAGAGAAGCTAGAGAAACGAAAAAAGGAGAGACAGAATATTTTGGGCGCCAGCCTCGTCAGTGGGGA
>DWDV01003981.1:0-10092 GCA_018245615.1 Mimoniades ocyalus
TTTTCTAATTTAGATTTTCTAGTAGTGGCTCGGAGTCTGGATATGTGCCCGATGTATGGCAATAGGTTCACCACCTACTCCATAGTGGGACGTAAAAGTAACTGGTGGAACGTGGGAGCGTTCTACATTCCTCTGCCTACCTCTTCAGGGATTACAGGAGTGATGTTACTTTTTCTTATACATATATAAATTATAATAAGTTCGTCGGAACAAAGAACACTACAATTTACGATAAAAAAACCAAAACAGGATTCCGAAGTATAAATTGTAATTATTGTTTATGTTTTGAATTACAATTCGTGGTGCAGTGAGATTATGCAGCCGCCTTGACATCAATAAACTTTATAATTATCTACCTACCTCCTAGTCGTATGATGTTTCGACCTGCATTTTAGAATCTAGTTGCGTGTAAAAATAATTGATTATTATACATAATTGCGGACGCGGGTGTATTACGTATGCATGCATTTATACATATAAATCAGGTTGTTTCGTTTACGAAATCACCGCCGTTCGTTTTATACGATTTTATTCAATGTTGATATTAAACATCGTATTTTTATGCTTCTCACATCTAGTTGAGTGAACATTTTCTGTGCCTTATATAAATTATAAGTAGCCAGACACTGCATACAACACAAAGAACCATGTACAAAGCATTTATAAGTATAGTTTAGTTGATGTAACTTGATGTTAAGTATATTTTTAAGTATGTAACCTTAGCCGGAGCATAGCATTCCAAAATTTCATGTAACAATCACATTTTCACAAAATAAATTCATATGACACATTACTCTAAGTATTAACACCTGAATAGAATGCACTAACCTCAACATTGCTCCTTGGTTGTGACAATTGGTTCATTCGCCTGGCCACATCCAGTGGTGGATTGACCGTGTCATCCACCAATGTCACCAGCATAGTGTCATTCGATAAAACACCCACAACATGAGCCATCAATGTTTTCTCCAGAGCTATCATCTCCAGCTGGTTGGAAGTTTTCGTCTCAATTGGCTTGTTTTCAAAACCCTAAAATATAATACTAAAATATGATGTATCACTAAAAAAAGATATGACATAACAATTATAATGAGGGGTGAAAGGGTATTTGTTTTAAGCAACATTTTGGGCGATATTGGGTGATATATATAACTCCATATCACCCAAAATGTCGCATGAAAGAAATAGCCTTTCACCCCTCGATAAGGGATCCAACCACCTCTTCAGTGTATAGACTATTTACAATCTAGTTTGAAGGGTCTGGTAAGCAGATACATGTAATATGATTAGGAGATAAGGTATTTTAATTCATCCCTCAGCCGGGTCAACCCATATCTAGCCTGATGCACAATTTCAGTAATAGGTATCTGAAATTTTGAATCTATCTATAGTGGCTAGGTTAGTGCCCTGTGATAACAGATTGAAGATAAGATTAAAATGTGTTCATTGTGAAGCAATTAGTTAGTTTGTCAAAAAAAAAACAAATCTTTCTTTAATTAGTAATGGTCTGAAAAAAAAATACCGTATTAATTAAACATTATTGATGGCCCTTAATGATACAATGTTGAATGACACACAGTGAATGTATGTAGATTCATGCTTCTGGTAACTGATCAATAGGTTAGTGTTCCTAAGATATTTTCTCTGCTGGGTATGTTTTAGATAAAATGATGTCTTGTTTACATTTGCTTTAGTCAAAATTAGAACTTTAAAATGTACCTTCAATTGAATACAACCTATGTTGCAAGTTATCATTGTAAATAACTCTTGAACATCCCAGATGTGATGTCCTATTATAATATTAAATGATGTTTAAAAGTCTAAAGAATGAAAATCAAAAACATAAAGAATAGTTGACATAAGAGTGGTTGTAAAAATATTTGTTCACAAGTGACCAGAATTCAGCAGAGATACTAAAAGATTTTACAGTGATATTTAAACCACCTATAAAGTATATTTTTTTATTACATAACCAGTACATTAACACTGAATCCTGAGCAGTTTTGTAATCTATATATTAAACAATAGAATAACTTAAATGATCTATAAGAATTTTCTATAGTACTGACTGACATAAAACTTATACATAAATGGGGAATTATTTTTAATATTAAAACTGCTGTTGATAACAATCTGATTGTACACTAAAAAATATCGAAAAATAAAAAAAGTACTGACCTTTAGGGCACATTTCATGGCCTGCGCCGGTAACCTGATCAAATCAGGAGTAATTGTTCTCAAATCTGCTGCATCAACTTCCTGTTCATTGCCATAGTCAACATACGCTACAACAATCCTGCTGCCATTCACTTGCCTTACTCTTGCTCTGTACCATTTATCATCATCAGGGAATCGTGCACAGCACACTGAACCTACTGGTAATGGTCCAGGATAAGAACTGTTTTCGCAATGCAATCTTACAGCTTTCATGACAGCATTCAAGTCATCGATTTTATGTGAGAGTTGCACATAGAATTTAATACAGCTATCTACATAAGATACCAGTACTGAACATTTAGTTCCCATTGGTAGCATCTCTAGCCACTTAAATTGCAGCTTATCCTTCATATTAGCCATCAACAAGTCCAAAACATTTTTGTTATCCAAATTCAATTCACCATACTGTATCAATGGTGGTCCTTCTGGTGACACAACTTTCAGAGTCAATACTTTACCACTAACAAGCTGCTTAAAAGCTTCATTTAAATAAGGCCCCTTCTCCAACTTTTTCACGCCGGACAAACAAAACCTCATCGCAAACACATTTGGCTTCACAAACTCTTCAGGAATATCAAATATATCATAATATGACACCATTTCTGTATCACCAAAATCAACAAAGAAAAGTTTGCACTGAGATCCAGATAGATTCATAACTATAGCTCTACAAATTATACGATCACCAGACATCCTGCCTAGACAGACTGTGCCAATCATTGGTGGTTCTGTGAGACTGCTGTGTGGTCTTCGGTTTATCTCATCCATCATGTCTTGAAATTTTTTCGCATCAGTTACCAACTGTACTGCAAATAGTTCAGGCCCTTCTTCTGCAAATGACACAAACACTTTGTGCTGAGAGTTTACCTCTAAGAGCCTGCTTTTGTAGGTGATGGACTTCTTAGGTGATGATGGTTTATTTGATGAAGGAGATGAACTAATGACACTAACTGAAGAATTTGCCATATTTTGCTGAGGCTGACGCACAGGAGCTCTGAGGTTAACAATATTCCTTGAAATCTTATTATTATTGACTAAAAGTCTCTGGCTTATGCTTGATGGTGCAGTAATTGAGCTGCCATTGTAAGGCAATGCTACATTTTGATTCAAGCGCATTGCAGAAGCAGGATTTGGAAAGTTCTGGTTTATTAAAAATGGCACATGCTCTGTAAAGGTGGGTGCCTCTGTTAGTAAGCTTTGAGGCCAATTAGGTCCCTGTTGACTTTCACTAGTGAGCTGTAAAAGTAGTACCTCCTGTTTTGTTGTGGGTATTGTAATACCAAATCTGTTGGCCACCAAGTGTGTAGATAGATCACTGCCTTTAAACTGAATAGAAATTATAGGTAAACTCCGAGTATGCACGTCGATACTAGCGGGATATTCGGCGTAACAGAGAAGGCTTTGTAATTTCAGTACTGGTTGCTCCTCCCACCTACCGGATGGGTGCATTATACGTGACAGATAGTAGTCGGCAGCTTGGCCGCGTAATTGCAAAAACATAGGATCATAACTATCGAGAAATCTTATGGTACTCAATGATATTATATCTTTGTTACCGTAATCGATAAACTGTACACCGACCAACCCTGTAGCAAGATTATTGGTATTCAAAATTTTCGCTCTGTAATACTTTCCATCTTTGTATTTCGCGGCGCAAATAATGCCTTCATGAATAGCTGCGATTGGTACCGCGCCTATCCCCTTCTCCAAGTTCTCGGTTGCTGTCTTGAACAGACTCTCCACCATCATTGACGACTGCTGATCTGGTTGCCCACTTATCTTCAAAAAAGGACCATCTCCATCCACATGGGTCACGTAAAGATGAAAGGATCTCGGACCTTCGTTCGACAAAGCCATGATACTTAATGTTAAATGAAGTGGTGTAACAAAAACAAGTTAGTAACTAACTCACATTACTCTTATAAGAAACGGAATTGCACTATGACGTTCTTTTCACACAAATACACAAAAAATTACCGCTTTCTTTTCCGTTTACGTTTTCTCAGCTAACATGGCGATTCGGTTAGTAATAGCAATGTTAGCATAGTTTGCAGTAAGTTTTTAATTTTGTTTATGGTTTTTGTATATGCTTTAAGTGGATTACTCACTAGGCAATGATAAGGATTATAACTTACCTACGCAATATAAATATCCTTAGTTAAGAGAAGAAATGAATACTAGAATTACTTATAGGAGACGGTGAAATTTAAGTATTCCTTAATTCTTAGATCTTTTTATATACATATTTGTAATTCATGAACAGTTTAAAATATAAATTGATTTTATTTTATTCCAGTACAAATTGTTTTTTAAATATAGTAACATAATATAACGTCAGCCTGTATTTCCCCGAATTGTCAGGCAAGTGTAGTATTTCAATTATTACATTATTTGTACTATACGAGTGTAGTACTCCCATTCTGGGATAGGTAGGAGTGATTTAATTTAATTAATAACATTTATATGAAGGTACATTCCTAAAAACAGTTACATAATTTATTTTAAGACTGTAACATTTAGACTACAATTTTTCTTGTATTTCTTCTTTTTAAAACATTTTAAATGAACTTGTTTTTTAACCAAAATCAAACATAATGAAGTGTTGTTTTTCGTTTTTTTGTTGGCATAATAAATTTGAAAACTGTTGTCTTAAAACGGATTAAAAAGACTGTAATGCAGTTTAAACGTCATTATTTTATTAGACATATACTTCAGTTCATTGTAACGAGACGTTAGACGTGGGCAAAAGGGTTTGTTTTAGTAATTTCGTTGAACAAGAAATTAACTTAAAACAGTATAGTTAATGTGTTAAGGTTAGTAGATTACCACAAAAATGATTGAGACATGTTCCAAACGATGTATGCTTATCGGGACGGTATCATTGGGATTGTAAGTAAATATATCTGATATTGTTTTCATGTGCTTAAACGAACTGTATTTTTATCATATATACAAAACATTTCACTTTTGTTTCTTTTAGAAATTCAATATTCACAGGTTCCATCTTTACATGAGCAGTTTTATTGCCCAGTACCGATATGACTGGTCATATAACAAATGCTTAACTACATGTTGCCTTTTCTTATAAAAAAAATAAGTAGGCTACTGGTAGATATTCTAAAAATTACTTAATTCCTTCTCGAACAGACATACTTTTGTTTTTTGGTTTCTTTTAAAAAGAAAAGTAAGTACCTATAACAGAAATTGTTCTCCTATTAGGCTCACAATCGTGATTCTTATATTAGAATCACAGCTAGCTGATACATTATCAGGTAGCAATCGAATGAAGAACAAAACTTTCCCTACTGAGAACAACTCAACATGCTGGAAGGATCAACCTTATACAGTGATCAGTGAATGCCATCCTTGCTCAGGTATTTAATTTGTATTGATTTATCCATGATAGATTTGGCAGTCTATGTGTTATACTGCTAGTGTCCAAGTTACCTAGGAACCTATGTGTCTAGTACTATCATGTATGTATCATGAGAGATTTGCATCATTATTGTTTAACTTATACCAAGAGCCGTTTATCTGTATGATATGTAAAATCACTGCCTCTTTGGTTATTGCAATCAACTGCTGAGTGAGATATCCTGGGTTCCATCTCCAGTTTGCTACTATTAACTTGATAATTCAATAAATTTGAAATTCCTGGCAGTAGCTTGAGGTTTGGTTAGTTAGTGACCAGTGTACGGCAATAGATTCTCCACCTATTTCTTATGTTTCACCAATTATGTTTCTGTTCCATCATGAAATAGGTTCTGAGCTAACACTGGGCCCAAATTCAGATTCTGAGCCACAACTACTACAATACGATACAAATATAAATTCCAGATAGAAAAATCCAAATCCAACCCAGGCCTTCTCAATCAGCAGTTGTCCATGCAACCACTGGACCAATGAGGTGATAAGTATTTATCATGTGAAGATTTATATTACTTATTTGCTATTACAGCAAATTAATGTGAGTAATATATTTGCAGATTTCGAAATCAGAAGTAAAAGCATTGGAGTGTGCATCCACACAAGTTTTAAAGAGATATTGAAGTGTGCAAATGGTGAAACAGTAACAAGAAGGTAAACATTTGTTATTCTGAATTAAAACAGTTCATTGAATATTAAATTAAGAGGTATTCAACTGTGATTGACCACATCATGATCAAGATGTTACTTGCAAAACAGATATCTGTAATAACAGTCTTGGGATAACTCCACACACAGCCATCTAATACCTAAGTAAGCATAAAAACTGTCTACTTTGTAGGAGAGAAATGTAAGAATTGTGGTAATTGAACATATGACTCCCAGCGAAGTAGTCAGGTTTACTAACGATAGGTTCAATGGGCCAGTCAATATCTAAACTGTTTATTTAATATTAGATGTAGATATATAACTAATTTGTAAATCTGAAAATTTTATTTTAAAAATTTATTTCATCATGAGGTATTTATTAACTTAATAAACATTAAAATTATTTTGACACAATTAGCCCATATTGTTATCTTACAAAATTTATTTACCTATATACTACTTCGCTACCTTCATTACGTTAGGTCAGAATTTAAATCCGATTTTATACTATTTAAAGATTTATTGTGCCTCAGCACTGAAATGAACACTAAGTAATTTAATTAGCCCAATAACACAATATTCACTCTATTTCAAGGCATTTGCCGCTAAATTTCCTCGTCACTCATAAAATAAAATCGATATATACTGACAAGTGAGACACCGTTTCTTACTTTGGTTATAAAACACCCTTTTGCACAGTCACAATTCCTATCTATCACTTATGACAACACATTGTTGCTACCTAACAAGTAGAGTACTTTGGGGTAAGGTCAGACTATTTTTCGGTTAGTTGAAGAAGCTTCAGCTAATATTTTTTCCCTCATTTTCCATATAAGATTTTAAATCATAGTTGGTAATGCGTTGTTTAGGAAAAAATTTACTATCAGATATTATTTTTGTAGTTTACTTAAGCGGTGGCCAAGTTGTAGAATTGTGAAGATTAGATTTGATAATGAATTTTAACTGGATTTTTAATCTTAATTTAATTTAATTTTAATTTAAATGATTTGATGGTAAGAACTGACTAATATCTAAAAGCAGCTGTGTAGCTTAAAGCGTCAAATTGTCATTAGAGAAATATCCGACTTCATCCCTTTTATATATGTACTAAAGGAATTTCCATAACAATGGGTAGTTTCGATATAACAATCATATTTCTTTTTTTTATATTAATAGTCCGATATTCCGATATTACGTTTTATACATTTTGTTCATAGATTAAAACTTACACACATTATTTTCTTTTCAGCTGTGATCGTGTGGCCTTTTTAGAAGAGAGGGCATATTGGAAATTCACAATTTGGTCCTTTGTGGCCGGAGCAATATCCTCAATCGCTGTTATGCTAAGAATGAGGGTTCTAAACTACAGAGTCAAGAGAAGAGCCAGACAAGTGCTTAGCAATGGTTCTATATGAAACAGTACACTGTTGATATTATTACAATTTATAGGAACTAATAAATAATTATTTCATTCAGTTTGAAAAGGACAAACTTGTCTTGGAAGAAATATAAATGAAACGAGAACAACTTAAAAAAGAAATGAAGATTTTGTCAGCAATACATGTTTTTGTTTTATATGAGACTATCAATCTAGTCAATACAAAAACACATGGGTACAATTCTGTAATCATACATATCCTGTAAGTCTGAGGATGTGTTACATTTATGATATTACCAAGTAGCTTAATGTTAAAAACAATGATGATCAATGAAATATAATCATCATCAGCAGCCTATCTCAGTCCACTGCTGGACATGGCCACCCTCAAAGAGCGCCATTAAGCTCAATTCTTAGCTTATTGCATCCATCTTGAAATGTATATTGTATTTATATATTAAAACTTATAACATTGATTAACTGAATTAGTTGCGCTGCAACAAACGCTTCTCGATATACAATCTCTACAATAATAATTATTAAATTCATTGAATCTATAAAAACATTCTATCAAGTGATGTGCAAAATAGATGCTAAAGATTGCTATAATTTAATAAGAGTCATACAAAAAATATCTATATGCTTGAAACATTTTATAAAAATAAATCTATTTATTTTCGACAAATATTGTATTTCATGAACAGAGTATTGTTAAAAGTTCACTTATGACTGCAACATTAACACTATTCCCTATTAACCGATAACATTGTTTTGTTGTCACATTTTCTGGAAATGTATAATACTTTGAAAATGCCATTATGGCTAACAGTTCTTTTGGGGTGAAAAATCTTAATTTAAGCTCTCTGAGTGTTTTTACATATTCTTCACTTCCGACACCATATGTGTTTGCTCTTTCAAAACATTTTTTGACAGATTCCAGGGTGGCATTCGTAAGTACTGAGCCTGTACCATCAACATAATGTGAATATGCTTTTGTGAAACAGCAGGACCTTTTTGAGTCAGCATAGCAAATGTCAAGAGCATTGCCTCTTTTTAATAATTTATCATTTAGCAGATACTTCTCTGAAACTTCTTTCTCTATTATTGAATCTAATGAAAATGGTTCACCGTAATCATTTGGGAGGTGTAACATCTGTAAAAGATAAAAAATTATTGTTGTAAATGGAACACTTCATTTGATCTGCTTTAAATATCTACTATTTCACTTTAAAAAAATTAATAAGACTTAGAAACAATTGGCTGAGAAATATTATATAACATTATAAAAAGATGTTGAATTTAAAAGTAAGAGTAATTGCTAGTGATATATTTTTGTGGTTCTGCCACATTAGGCACTTACTCCCAGTTATTATTTTGCAAGAATAGTTAAATATCATATTTAAAAACATCCCTGTATTTCTTTAGGAGGTAAGCAAAGGAGTGTAGAACACTTCCACATTTCAACAGTTACATGTCCTACCATGGAATAGGGTGTTAGCCTATAGTTATACACCAAGCACAAATCATGACTAATTGCAATTACTAGCAATTTCAAGTTAAAAAACCCAAAAATAATTTGCTTGAACCCTGGACTTCTTGATTTGCAGTTTTACTTCCAACCACTCAACCAATGAGGCAGTCAAAATTTTACACACTAGTTAGCTGCTAACCTGTAGTTTTACAGCAGCACAGCAATCTTTGGTAATGGATAATGTTTGCAGTAATTGGGTTCCAAAGTAACAGAATTTCAAATTATATTTCTAAATGAATATTAGATATAAGGATAAGATAATCTTACAATTCCATCTTTTCTTTTGAAATGCCATTCTGTGTTTCCCCTTCTTGCTAAACAATAGTAGCGAAGCCTGGAGTTAGGTATTCCGACACTAGACGGACATAAGAGAAATTCCTGGTATTCAAATTTACACTCTTTGAGTTTCTCTATGAATAAGTTGTGGACATTTGAACACTCAAAGCCTTTCACATTTTCCATTAGAATGTATTCAATCCCTTTCAACTCTTTTAAAATATTAATTAAATAAATGAAAGAGTTGGTTCTTGTATCATTGTTGTCCAAATATTTTCCGTTTCTAGTGAAAGGTTGACACGGTGGCGACATTAGTATAGTATTTACATTATGTTTCTCTAATTCTTTAGGCGTCAGAGTTTGAATGTTCCTAGTCAATAAAGTCGTTTGTGGAAAATTATGTTTATAAACTGCGTTCGCGACTGTATTTATATCAACTGCTGCCACAACTGCTCCATTTAACTTCGATTCTGTAATAATAATAATAATATCTCGGGACATCACACACGGCCATCTGATCCCAAAGTAAGTGTTAAGAAAGCTTGTGGTATGGTAACCAGATGGCTGATAAACTACATATATACATATAAATATAATTATACTTAAATAGATATTT
>DWDV01003982.1:0-10092 GCA_018245615.1 Mimoniades ocyalus
AACCGGTGAAACGTGGGAGTGTTCTGCATTCCTCTGCCTACCTCTTCGGGGATTACAGGCGTGAAGTTACGTTTCTTAGTTGTACTTTTTATTAATCCATCATTCATGTTCCAGCTGAACTGGGTGTGCGACAGAGACAACTATCCGGCCACAACACAGTCTATTTTCTTCTGTGGCTCCATTGTCGGAGGGTTGATATTCGGTTGGATGGCCGACAAGTATGGGAGAGTGCCCGCTGTTGTTGGTGGGTTATAAAGACATCATTATTACATTACATTATCAGGTTGTCTCACACCATTGCTGGACTCGGGTCTCAAGGACGTATTAGTTTATAGTCCTCACGCTGCGCACGCAGGTTTTGGATGGCAAAGGACAGCTTCGACGGCCAGGGCATTTGACTGTTATGAATACATGAGATAAACAAATTTTATTGAATGCAACCAAACGATTAGCGTGGTATATAAAAGTATACAGAAGTTAAGCTGGTACATAATTTATTTACACGAGAGTATTTCCCTTAGCTCAAATTTTCCTTTTCAGGAACGAACATGGTGGGCTTCTTCAGTGGTGTGGGAACAGCTTTCACCAACAGTTTCTGGTCGTTCTGCCTTTGCAGGTTCCTTGTTGGCCTAGCGTATGATAACTGCTTCATTATCATGTATATTATCGGTGAGTTCACATGTTTCATTATAATAATCATTATAAAAACTCTACTCCGAAACCGATGCGCGTATATGAACAGGGATGAATGTAGAAAAGCACATTTAGAAGTGACATTGAAAATACATCGTGTGGTAGCGAAATTCATTTTTCGCGGGTTTGCTGTTTAAGTGATCACAATAAATATGTCACTAATGGATCACAGTGTCTCCTAATATGAACTCATTGCCATCGTCCCCGACTAATGATGACATTAAAATGTCAAAGTATGCAGCTTCTTTGTCGTCGTCGTCGTCGCTCGTCGATAGAGCGAGATAGAGAACGAATTTGGTACTCGTTTCTGTCTGTAAATTATTGTATGCGCCAACAACCTCGCGCGTTACCAGGTACACCAAATGCATGTTCTTTCTCTTTCTATCAACGCGACATTTCAACTTACACGCTTATAGTTTTATTATCTTTATAATTTCATTACCGCGCAAGGGGATGCTAGCACATCTCAATGATTCACTATCTGTGTAACATTTACCTGTTATCTGTATTAGCTGTGTCGGAAATACATATTTATTATTCAAACAACGGCATGTCAACGCACTGCCTTCTCTTGATCGTCTACTAAATAACTAATTCCTTCGTTTCATCATATCATAAGCCCATTAAATTATGTAAACATACATCTTGCACGTTTGTTATATTTAATTTGGAGTAATCCTATAAGTTCTTAACTTGTTATCCTAACAAAAATAGACGAAACTGGAAACTGGAAACGTTTGCTACTTTCTACTCTAATCACCCAATATGTACCGTTGGCTTTGACTCGGTTGTATCATTTTCTTATTAAGAATACCTAATTCATTTATTTATAAGAATACCTAATTAGGAATACCTAATACATTTATTTACAAGGAATTGGCAGCACTATTCGAAAAGGGTATCGTTCGTAAGCATTTGCTTCAATTAACTACGATAGTTGGCTTTCATTCATCAAATATTTAATATGTTTATAAAATCATCTTCATCATCGTCATCATAATTAACAAACGTTTGCTCGTGCCTAATAGATGGAGATCTTTTTTCAGAATAAATACAACATAATGATAAAACAGAAAGTAACAGTAATCTTCGCTCAAACATTTCAGTGCTGGAGTACGTCGGGCCAAAGTGGCGGACATTCGTTGCCAACATGTCCATCGCCGTGTACTTCACTTTCGCCGCGTGCCTGCTGCCCTGGATAGCCCTAGGAGTCGCTGACTGGAAGGTCTACACCTTAATCACTAGCACTCCTCTAGTGCTATCCATATTGACGCCCTGGGTGGTGCCCGAAAGCGCTAGGTCAGTGTTAGAAATAAGACCACACTTTACAAAGAATACTATGGTATTTTATTGATACGTTTCATGATTTAAAATATTTTACTTTGTTCGATTATATTATGAACCCACTTAACTCACGTACATATATGTCTTCGAGGAACACCGAACTAGTTTCAGACCAATCGCAGAGAAGTTGTGGTAGAAACTGTTAGGTCCAAAACTAGTTGGGCTATCCCACGCATAAACATAAATAAGTTAAGCAGATCATAATTTGAACAAGACTGCGTGGTGTGAGGAAAAAGATGAGAGAAATAGGTAGATGTAATTAAAGTTTTCTATATTTCTTAAATGAGAGTAAAATATACTTTTCTTCCGTGTATCCTTAAACTTGAGCTATGACGATCAGGAACTAAATATGTTTTTTCAGGTGGCTGATATCTCAAGGTCGTATCAATGAAGCCCTGACGATACTGAAGAAATGCGAAAGGGTCAATAGAAAGAAAATACCGGATGAGATTTTGAAAGAGTTCAAGGTAAGCTTGATTTGTAGCTAACTAAAAAGAACCTTCTGGAATAATAAAACCATTCTTAAGTACATGTGCTAATAACAGCGGATTCACTAATATTTTAAGGGAGGAAGAGATATTTCTACAGTTTAGAAAACCTTATCATGAATATTGCTAATGTTATCATGGGTCACTGTGATTTACTTAGCCAGAACTAGCTTGAAACTACGCAATCTTGGAAAGCATACGAGCCAGTGTCATTCTGAAACCCATGTACATTTCAGGAGACAGCAGCAGAAATAGCCAGAGCAGAACAAGAGAAAAAGAATTATTCCATTGCTGATCTCTTTAAAACTCCTCGCCTCCGTCGCCACAGCATCCTTCTTCTACTGATCTGGCTTTCCATCGCCATGGTCTTCGATGGCCACGTCAGGAACGTGGGGTCGCTGGGATTGGACATGTTTCTGACGTTCACCATCGCAACCGCTACGGAATTTCCGGCTGATATTCTGCTCATTTTGACTTTAGACATGTAAGTTTGTTCTGTCGATTTAATAAATATATGGCAGATATTCTCTTGATAACTTACATCAGCTGTGAGTCAGATGTTCAGATATCATGAGCATCATCTTCAACAGTCTGTCACACATATCACTGCTGGATACAGGCCTCCCCTGTGGGGTTTGTAGTCAACAAAAGTGGGTCTCAAAAATTATCGCCGCTAAAATGGTACTTTTTCTTAAAATAATCCCATATTTCATTTGCATCTTCAAAATGAGTCTTTCACCTACGACTTATCACCTTATTTTCATTACAGAATCGGTCGACGCTGGCTTGCTTTTGGATCGATGGTCATCAGTGGAATATTCAGCTTCTTGGCTACAGCAGTACCGTATGGTAAGTAATACATATACATAATTTAATGAGGTTTACGCCTTCTTGAAAATCGTTTAAGTGGAGTGGGTGCCAAAAGAACGATATATGAAATAATAAATGGAACGGTGAGAGCCCGTCGAGTTCCATAAAGCAACAGGAGAATCTGAGCGTCGTTCAAGTAACATGAAGGACAAATTTTCATTACGTCATGAATATGTGGCGATGTTCAAAGTTTCAATTATAGATGGCGCCACATGTAAACTGAATCACGGTATCGATATTTTCAGACCATTGTGCGTTTGTATAGTTTCGAAATACGCTGATGCTATTCCATTAAGGTCGCCTGGTATTGATTTCAAATTATTAAGCCGTTTGGGCAAAATCTTGAAATGTAGAATTTGCTAACATTTCAGAACCCTGTTTCCAGTAGGGTTCCATGAAGTAATGATAGAAATTAATAATACGTATTATTCCAGGCCTGCCATCAGCGTCCCTCGCGATAATTGGCCGTTTCGCGGTCAATATCTCGTACAACATCGGGATGCAGTACGCCGCCGAGTTGTTGCCGACTGTGGTGCGAGTCCAGGGCCTGTCGCTCATCCACATCGTCGGATACGTCGCTACCGTGCTAGTACCGTACATTGTGTATCTGGTAAGTTGCGAGAAAGATGACATCAGCGACTGCTCAATGGTTAATATTTTAATCTTCCACTCTGGGGTATCTCTGAAGAGGATGATAAATGTAGAGTAAGCACGTCAGGTATGTAAGATAGAATTGAAGATATAATAATGACCCAAAGGAGGTTATAAGTTTCCAGTAGCTTATTAGCCACGATTATATAGACAAGACTACTGTATGATACTCACACTATTGTATGGTAGAGCTTGCGTACTCTAGCTCAATTAACAATTCGTCGTCCTTATTATTTTTCTCTTCTCCAGGCAACAATCGCTAAGGAAATCCCACTTCTAATCCTGGGCTCTATCGGCATTGTGGGTGGTTGCCTTTGCATGTTCTTACCTGAATCCATGGGCAAGAATATGCCACAGACTATACAGGACGGAGAAGATTACGGGCGAGGACAAAAGTTTTGGAATATGCCGTGTTGTAACGTTGTCAGGTAAATTTCTCTGCAAGTACACTATGTATCGCGTAGTTCTTGTGTTCGATAACAGATGGCGTGACGCGTTTTCTGAATCACCTATCTGTATTGTCAGATGCTACTACGCATTTGTTCGGCAATGTCTGAAGTAATACGAGCAAAATTGATATTTAATTCTGAGTATTCCATGTTCTTTATTTACAGAAAACGCGAAAACGACGAGAAATAAGAGTTGTAACGGACTTGAAATTCTTTTTGTTCATATTCTATTCCATGTAACCACATTTTTCGGTACTTACGAGTAATTGAAGTACTTAACAGTTTTTAATATTTTTACTAATATTATTTTGCAATACTGGTGTAATAAAACATATGATCACGATGTTTTGTTTTCATTTTAGTTTACTGTGTATAAGTGGGATTTGTGTATACTGGTGTGTGAAAAAAAATTTGCACCTTTTTTTAAGCATTTCGGTATATATAGTTCGTTTACATAGTGAAGAACTATATAAACATAGATAACATTTATATATAATATGTGTTACCACTACGTTAAATATAAAGAAAACAACACTCATTGCTTACGTTCTTACTGTTAAATATCTGTCAGACATGTATTGATCACATATTAGCACAGCCTCGGGATTTATCACTACATAATTACTCGTTGTATAAAACAAAGTCGGTTCCCGCTGTCTGTCCCTATGTATTCTTAGATCTTTAAAACTACGCAACGGATTTCGATGCGGTTTTTTTAAATAGATAAAGTGATTCAAGAGTAAGGTTTATATGTATAATACATGCATAATATAGTAGAGAAACACTAATTATTTTAGAGGTTTCTAATATAATGTCACAAATAAACATTTTTTTGCGCTTACATTGCAAACGCTGGCTGAACCCTACGAGGTAGATCAAAATAATATACTACAGTATTGTACACCTTAAAAAGATCTACAAAAAAGTCCCCGATGGTATATGTCTATCTCTTAGGGAAAACCCACAATAACCAGTTGAAGTTGAAAATACTTTGATTTACCTGACACCTGATCCTTCATACCGTTCAGTTAACGACATGTTTGTGTTCCGTTATCGAACAAAAGAATCAAAATTGTTATTAACAGAAATCGATGTGAGATTTAACAAAAAACGAGCAAATGATTACAACAAAACACAATTCAAAACAGAATCATTGAGACCGTTTCGAAAGTAAACACCTTTAGTATTGTAAATTTCGATAGAAAAATATCGATATAATTTAAACAAACGTAACAGGGTATTTACAAGTGTTGAGATTGTTTCCGCTAACTCTTTTTCACGATCTCGTTAACAGCCATTGAAAACACAGTTTTATATCAACATAATTTTGAGGTTTTAAATTGTATATACTGCAACTCATAATAAAATAATTGCCCTTGCCTACTTGATTGCCTGGTCTTCTGTTGTCCGCGGTCGATTTTAAATTGAATTCATTTAATCCTTATTGAACATTAATGAATTTTTAAAGCACTTCTGTAACGATAGAGGAAAACATATCCAACAATCCATTACTTTCAAGTACTCTGGCTATTATTTAAAAAATATAGTATAATCATATAGATGACTGCCTCGTTGGTCGTGTTGGTTCCAAGTGCGACTGCCGATCGGGAGGTCCTGGATTCAATTCCCGGCTCGGGCAATACTAAATTTTTCTAATTTAGATTTTCTAGTAGTGGATCGGAATCTGGATATGTGCCCGGTGTATGGCATCATGGAACGTAAACGGAACTGGCCAAACGTGGGAGTGTTCTACATTCCTCTGCCTACCTTTTCGGAGATTACAGGCGTGAAGTTACGTTACAATCACATAGATATATATATAAGTTTACAAAATAAGAAGTAAATCAAGAACAAGAAGCTTGTCAATTTCTAAACTATTTTCTAGCTGTGACTCCATCAGCAGCGGTAATTTAAATTAGTGGCTTGCACTTTGGCTTTTGTCTTTGTTTATATTATGTATTAATTTTGGTGACGAATGTTCTATTTTTAAATTACATTTGAGTACCCAACACCGAGTTATCATGATTATTTCGATTATGTCGATATATCGATATCACGAAGCGCCTTCACTAAACGTGTATTGTTTACAAACAAACCAAAAACTCCAAACACTATTGATATACAAGTCAAATTCCTTTCCACTGCCATTCAACGTCCGTCCCCACGACATGCCAAATTGAATGTACGATTAAATAAATAGTGATGTACACTCAAATAATAATATCTATGTTACTGAATTCACTGACATATACGAATTCAAAATATTTAGGAGAGGAATCGAATTTTTCAAAATCTAATCTGCAGAGGAAGAACGTGCTGAACAAGGGTCTCTGGATAAAGGATAAGATTGAGAAACCGAATTTCGGCAGTTTCATATTCAGAGCGGATTCAACAAATGTCGACAATTTACTGCAGAATAATTTCGATGCGTTTGGCGAAAATTATATGGAAACTGTGCCGATATTTACAAGTTACGTCGAGAGGAACAAGAGATCGACGATTTGTGAGTAAATGAATCATTTACCTATATTGTTTAAATGTAAAAATTGAAGATCGTGCGATTAAGATTAGATCGATACAACCGCTTTTTATGTCTAACGTCAGCTGGGATACATTTTAATGGTTTCTAGACGTTATAGTACAGTGGGTTACTCTTGTATAGTGTAGTGTAGGCCAATGCTTAAACATATCGTATTTGTTTACGCACACTGACAAACAATTTTGACAATATATATTTTTTAATTTTACGTTATTTCTATAAGTCATGACCAGCTTTTTCTTAACAATTCTTATTATAAAATTAGATTCGAATAGACTAGATAATACTATAAATATTTTTTTTTACAGATAAGCCAAATCAACAACTCAGAAAGAGTTTAAAGAAATGTAGAGACAAAAGTAATTGCTTGGAAAACAAGGCGGATACGTCTGTATTTAAATCCAAAATCATACCAAAATTAAAACCTGCATCTGTATTCAACGACTACCCTTACGAAGTCGCTATATTACTGGCCAATAATAATAAAAGAGAAATTGATACAAATAAGTCTAAAACAAATAATATCAATGATACTGATAAAGTTGATATTAAGGAACATGTTTTGCCTATTAAAGCAGATAAGCAAAATAAAATCGATTTGAGCCCCATTAATGCCACAGATGCAGCACCATCAAACAAAACTATTATTACTATTCCGAAACGAAGAATGATTCATTCTGATACTGAATCGGAATCCATTAAACAACCGAAATCTGTTCATGTATACAATACAACAGAACACATCGACGGCAATAAAATACACAGGAATATTTTTGAAAAAGAAGACAGAATATGGCAAAATGTTCCTATACAAAACACACCTTATAACATTATGCCGAGACCTGACAGTTCGGGTAAGAACAAATCAGTTAATGAAAAAGGATTGGTCAAAATTTTGTCGTTACTAACAAAAACGTTCAGGAAAGTAATTAAAGGACATAATGAAATACAAGAAATAGATCGTAAACTACATAGTATCAACGAAGATTTTATGAATAATGTTGCTACTTTAGATAAGAAATTTAAAGACTTTGACACAAAATACACCAATATATTAAAGTTAAGCAACGATATAAAGCAACTGAATGAAAATTTTATTAAAAAATCTGAAGATTTTGAACACAAGGACTTAGAAATGGCGAACAATTTGATGGAATTCGAAAATCAGCAAAAGAAATTTTTAGCTCAACAGCGTCAATTTTACACAATCCAAAAATTGATGTTAGACCAGAATGAAAAAATTAATTGGAAACAGAGTTTAATTGCGAAAACCCAGAGTGAAATATCTCACCGACAAAATAATTTTGCGCGCATCTTGAAGAAAGCAAAACAATTTTATATAAACACCAAATTCCCAAAAGGCTCTAAACTAAGCTCAGCTCTTATCAAACCAAATAATGCAGAGAAAGTTAAAATGGAAGATTCAATAAATAATATAATTACTACTTCTACGAGCCCAACACCTACGCAATCTGTGAAAATAAATCTTTTATCTATACCCAAAATGGATCCACTCAAAAATCAAGATAAATTAATCCTCAATGAAAAAGATGATCAATCAGTCGATGATTTAGTTTATAAGTACTACTTCAACAACACTATCATAGCCGACCTGATGAAGAACAACATCCTGGCAGCTATTTTGCATGAAGGGAAAGATACCAGGAACGCAAAAAATAAAAGAACCGATGTAATCAATTTAGACACTACGATTCTTTTACCGGTTGCAAGCCCGAAAGATGTTCCAGCAGTCAGTAAAACACTACACAGAGAAAGAAGGTGGATAAAGCACTCGAAAAAAATCAAAAAAAGGCTTTATGGTAAACACAAACCGCTAGATAAAACGAAACAGGAAAATGTAACAGAAACAAATGTAAAGGAAGATGGCAAGAGTGTGAACGATCCATATTTGATGATGGCCACGAATTTTTGTATACAACTTGGTCAGAATTCAAACGCGCAAACGTTGAATTGGTGCATAGAAAAGTCATTAAGACGATTGAAAAGTATTGGTAAGCATATTATACGAATTTATTAAATATGGTGTACCTATCTATATAGTTCTTCCCAAACGATTGAAGAATGCACCAGCAGTACTTGTATGTCAATTGAGTTCTAAATTGAGTTTTTTATGCGTAAATATATCATACATTATTACCCTAAAATCACGCCTGTAATCCCCGAAAAGGTATGCAGAGGTGTGTAGAACACTCCCACCGTTCATCAGTTACGTTTACGTCCCACTATGGAATAGCCTATTGCCATATCCAGAATCCGAGCCACTAGTAGAAAATCTAAATTAGAAACATTTTGTAGTACCCGGACCCGGGAATCGAATCCAGGAGCTCCCGATCGACAGTCGCACTTGCAATCAACACGACCAACGAGGCAGTCTATCATACATTATTAAAGCTTGTATTCTCAATTATGACCACTAATATAATCCGAACAAATTTTAATTGCCCTCGGTAAAAAAATATAACAACAGGCCTCTAATCCCTGAAGAGCCAGTCAGGGGAGTGTAGTACACTCCTACGTTTCACTAGTTATGTAAACGTCCCGTTTTGAAACAGGTACTGAGCCTATTGACATACACCGGGCACAAATCCATAAATATCAACCGGAAATTCTAGTTAGAAACATCCAATATTACCCGACCGGAGTCAGAACCCAGGATCTCTCGAACCGAACTCGCGCTTTGCAACCACTCGGCCAGCGAGGCAGTCATGTTAATGAATAGTTATTAAATGCAAGGATTTCATATACATGTACAACTTCTTAACAGATTTATTAAAAGTGTTCAAAGTTCGACTAGAAAAGTATTGACAATGTACAATAGTATATAATTGTCTTTATATACTATTTCACATCGCAATATCTCCCTAATAAATATTAATAAATTCCAGACATGATAACACCAATGAAGCCCATACCATCACCGCCAGTTGAAATGTCTTCGAGAAAGACAGCACCTCAAAGAATAAATAATTTGAATTCAGTACAAGATAATACTAAGTTTGTACCTCTTGAACCAACGACAACGGCGATAGGTGAGAAT
>DWDV01003983.1:0-10092 GCA_018245615.1 Mimoniades ocyalus
GTTCATCACGGTAGTTCGCTTATGTAATTTTCGTACATTTCATACAGGACCTCCCGTTCGGCAGTCGCCCTTGCAACCAACACGACCAACGAGGCAGTCAACAAAAAATCAAGAGAGCTTTTGTTATGATAATCAGACAGCCGACAAACTACATATATATGTACATAGAAAGATAGACGTATTTATATAGACATTTTTAACACTAGATACAGAATAAATATTTATGTTAATGTCACAAATATTTATTCTGGGTGGGAATCGAACCCACAACACTCGGCGTAAGTCAGGTTCACTAACCACTATACCAACGGGCGAGTAAGTCACTACCAGCAATATAACAATAGCACTAAATTCATAAGTTTGCAGAGATGTTAAACAGTACTTATAGCATTTAGGCTAATAGCAGAGAAAGGGGTGAATGTCTATCGAAATACAAATTATTTCTCTACTGTGACGATTTATTTACAACTAGCTGATACCCGCGGCTGCCGGTGTGTTATAAATGATACATGTTAACAATAAATTCTATGTACAGAGATGAAAACAAAAAATTTTGAAGAGAAAAAATACATTTTGCTGATCTTAAAAAAATGTAGTTTCTTATAGCTTCAACAACTTTACTTGAAATGAAGATATATTATTTTTATTTAAGATAACGATCGAGTGTCTAAGAATTATGCTTGTTAATCCCGCAGAGGGAAGCAGAGGAGTGTAGTACACTTCCACGTTTCATCAGTTACGTTTACGTCCCACCGTGAATTAGGGGGTGGTAGACCTAAAAAAATATATATAAACATTATCTTATTTCTTGTAATCGAATCGCCATAAAACAATGAATTATAAGATGTTAATTTCTGATTTAGTTTATATTAATAGATTTCAAATTGACCACGTTAATTGAATATGTATGTAACATTTGCACTGTTATGATAAATAAATCACAGTTTGTACCTACAAAAAAAACATTTGGTAAAATATATTGTTAAATTTTTGGGAATTAGTTCATTTATTTTAATATTTTTTCCGCTGAAATTTCTCTAACTTTTTCAAAAATTATATTATTTTCTTAGCAATAAAAATATATAATAGTCACGGTTTCCTATTTAAATGTTAATAGGTAATATCTTAAACGACATCATTCTAATTGCACGGCGGTCACTCGCTTCCGTTCCTAATACGATCTGCCGAGTTAATTTAACCACCAAGGTCAGTCACAGCGTGGGTGACAGATTGTGGCAAATTTGATTTGTAGTCCAAATGCTACAATTATAATAAATTATAATCCGTGCGCCACAACTGAAACCTGCTTGATGACGTTACAGTAAGTATTTGTAGCGGTAAAAAAAAATAACAGATTTTTAAGTCTAAAAAATTGTTAGTTACAACTTACAAATTGTTAGTACAACTGGTTAAATGGAAAAAGGACGATAATTAATTACCTACAGATCTACCTATAATAATAGCATACGGCTAATCGTGCACGGGTTGTATGTTCAGTCAATCTCAAAGTCTAAACAGCAAAAAGAATTTTCACGCAAGCGCTAAAATCATAACATTTTATCTGTTAGCGTTAACTATTATTGAAATTGTCACGTACAGCTTCCGCATTCGATACGAAACTGCATCGATTTCACTTGGATCCACATTGAGAAAGCCAATATTTTTCTTCGTAAATAGCCAGAGTACCATTAAACCTTATAAACCTTATTACGAGTTCTCAGAAATACCACTCGATGTCGTAATCGCGTGACCTTGAACTAAAATAGCGCGCAACCTATTTTTGTCTATTCCAAAATCAACATGTTAAACCTATTCATTATTTATGTTTATTCATTTATTGGGTTAAAAAAATAAGCAAAAATATGGGACTTAATGCAAAAAAGAAAAAAAAATGGTTTCTGGAAACAGATTATAACTATTGTGATATTAAGTATTATATTAAGTAGGTAATAGTATTAATCGTTAATTTTGCATTACACTATATTTGTATTAAAGAAACAGTACCAGGCGCTCTTCTCAGAGCAACGCGTCAGAAATCCGATCACGTGACGCAGCAGTATTTGTCATATTATTACAAAAGAATTCCCTTTTAGCGGAATTTTCTGTGAATAATCCAGCTCTACTCGCAATATGTAGGTAGTGGATTGCGTAACCGATGAGCAAATACTACTACGTTTTTTCATGACGGGTCGTGGTCGGGCAGTAGGGCGACCAGTACTAACCTAACCACTCCGTCATAGCATTTGCGCGCGAAATTGTTTCGGCCGGTCGTCGACCTATGTCCTTCTCAATGTACATATACCTATATTATAATCACTTAACGCGTGTATTTAATAGAGGGCGTTATCATTATCAAACCTGATTTACAACATTTACGCTCATATGTTTGATATCATCTAATTCGTACGTATGATTTTTATTGATGGCTGCTTTTTTAATAACGATATCGTTCAGTTGGACTTTGGAGTACATTAACGTTGTTATAAATGTTTATAATAAGAGTCCTGTCATTTTACCTTGTTTATTAATGATTAAGGATTAAAAGTGAATCTTTGGGAACTTATGGCCATATCAACACAGTATATACATTGCATTATGAGAGCACATAAAAAAAATCAATTTGATTATGTTAAACCAAACTGATAAATAATTGTATTTACAATAATTTGAAATGTTCAATTTATCATTTAGCATAGATAGTCACCTAAATTTTTTAGGATAGTGAATATGCCAATATTAATAAATAACATAATATTCTAGAAATTAAATTTATTCTGGAGAACATCTTTGGATTGTCATAATAAACATGCAATAAAAGGATCGTGTACCTTATTGTTTCTACTATTTCCAAGGCTCCGTCGTGTTTGTCCTGGAACAAAATAAAAATAAAATAAAACATAGACCCATCACTGGGAAAGTCTTGGTACTGTGCAATTATCATAAATGATATATTATATTTTATAATTTTTAAGGCTTGAATTTTAGGAGCCAGTTAATATCTTTATTTGTAATTAGATTATTCTGTACATTTTACTATTAGTTTTTTCAGATCACTTGTAAGTTTGTTTTTAGTATGTGACATATTATTTTAATTCTATTATATTGTTGAATTAATATTGAAACCGATAATGTGAGGCAATAAGAACATCTAGATATAAACATAATCAACATTACAGAAGCAGCAAATTGAAATGAACACTAACCTTGTGTTGAGCGATTATTCATGAACATTTTTACCTTATATTATTATTTGAATTATAATTGACAAAAATAAATAATTATTGTGTCTAAGTATGTACCAAGTTAAGTAAAACAAGTGAAAAGTTGAAACACAATATTAATAGGATTATTTTACCAGCACATGAAACCATTACTTTGATCCAGTTTCTGAATTTAATTTACAATTTTAAAATTTGAACACCACATGATTGACCTGGTAGATTTGTGATATAACAAACTAAATGTCATTACATAAAAAAAAACTTATTTATGTCTCAAAACTACATCGAATGGGAATATTAGTTTTAACACATGTAGAGTGATGAATGTAGAAACAGCACAGAAGGTCTGTAAATATAGAAATATTTGGCACTCAGTACTCTCAGTGTACCCCGTAAGGGACCTGGCCTAAAAATATGTGCATATGTTACACACATAGACAAAACAGTGACAAAATTTCATAAATTAAAGTATTATTGTATAGATAATATTTTGATTAATAATTTAGATTTTCTAGTAGTGGCTCGGAGTCTGGAAATGTGCCTGATGCATGGTATTAGGCTCACCACCTATTCCATAGTGGGATGTAAACATAACTGGTGAAACATGGGAGTGTTCTACATTCCTCTGCCTACCTCTTCGGGGCTTACAGGTGTGATGGTGATGGTATGTAATATTTTATAAATACATGCACATCTAGATCAATAATAACATACACAATTATCTATAGAATAATATTTGTAAGGTAATCTACTAATCACAGTATATTATAAATAAGAAGAAACTAATGTCACAAAAATGTGAAAAAGAAAATAAAAAATATTTAATGACACTAGGTCCTATTCAGGGTTAGTACAGAGAGAGCACTGAATAGACATAGAGTAAAAACGTAACATCACGCCTATAATCCCCGAAGAGGTAGACAGGGGAGTGTAGCACACTCTCATGTTTCACCACTTACATTTAAATCCTTCTATGGAATAGGTGGTGAGTGTATTGCCATACATCAGGCACATTTCCAGATTCTGAGTCACTACTAGAAAATCTAAGATAAATCCAATTGTGCCCAACACGGGATTTGAACCCAGGACCTCCTGTTCAGCAGTCGCACTTGCAAGCAACACGGCCAACGAGGCAGGCATACAGTCTTAATTAGTTGCATTATACTAAACTAAACTGTAATGTTGGTCAAACTTCTTGTGTTACAACTATATTACTATTCTACCCAGAAATCAAAAAGACAATAGCAAACTTGATTTCATTGTTCGTTGATCATGTGTATTTCGTGGCTTTGATTAATATGCAATTGTATGCACAGAACATGTAATATAGAGGCATTCTCAACATAAAGAAAATGTTATTATTAATATGGTAACTAAATATTTACTTATAAATGGAACCTCTATTGTTTTCTAAGCTTTTTAACTACATTTTTATTAAAAATGTTGTTGATTTTGTGGTCTTGTAACTGTCATATAAAAGTTTTGTTGCAATTTTGATCTATATTCAGTTTAGGAAAAATCTGTGTAATTAGCAAATATTCCTTAATCAGATGCCTTGTTTTGGCTTTAATCCCTTATGTGGATTAATGATGCACATTTAAATATGATACCATTTTAAAATGTAGACAAAAACTACTTTTGTTTATGCTGAAATGCACTTTAAAATTCAGTTGCATCAGTACTGCATCAGTAGTGCATATGATGGGATGTCTTTTGCCTGTACTAATGATATGTAATTTAAAAAACTAAAGAACATTTAATTTATTTTCATTGAACTGTCTAGTACTGCACAAGCTGTTGGCAACTTCAGTCCTTAATGCTTTTCTAAATTTAATGAGAGTTATGAAGAGAGCATCATCATATTACGTAACATCACGCCTGTCATTCCCCAAGAGGTAGGCAGAGGAATGTAGACACTCCCACATTTCACCAGTTACATTTACATCCCATTATGGAATACGTGGTGAGCCTATTGCCATACACAGGGCACATATCTCTATTACTAGAAAATCAAAGTTAGAAAAATCCCGTAGTGCCCAACCCGGGAATTGAACCCAGGACTTCCCAGCCGGCTGCCGGCAACCAACGAGGTAATTAGGCATCATCATACTATTTTGCAAATTATATAATGAACTCTATATATGTATATATTCTCATAAGATTACTTATGTGGGTTGGCAGACAGTACCAAGGGTGAATTACTCTTTCATTACTGACCAGACTTAAGATTAATTACTTCTATAATGTAACAAATACTAACTAGAATTATCTAAGGACCATATCTAGAAGTGTCTTGTAGAACACTCACTTTGACTCACCCATACATTGGGTACAGTTATTTGATCTAGTTATTTGCTTTAGACCTATAACTATCTTTTTGGTGTCTGTTACTGAATGTTTTTTATGAAGTAATGTGGCTATTGTGACAGACATTAGTAATATCAGAATATAGACTACAGGACACAGAAAAATAAAATGATTTTTCTGATTTATCTACCATTGAATTTAACAGCTTCAATTGGGAACCTCACATTTCATACTGTGTTGTGACATCATTGAAACATGTGAGATGATCCTCTTTAGAGCTGAAACCTTATCTACAATTAAATAAAATTTAGTTACCTTCATAGAATCAATATTAATTTTTCATCATCCTACAATAAGAGATACAATGATGGGATTTTTTATATTAATGATAAAACCATGAGGCCTCAAGGCGTTAGAGAAAGAAGTAAGAAAATAAAGGAAAAAAACAATTCTTCTCAGTGATCTAGTTTTGATGGATATTTGTACCAAATTGTATGTTGTCATGTCAAATTTAATATTATTAGAATGCTCATATATTTCATTAGTTAACATGGGTATTACTACAGGAAATTAATGAAGGTGTGAATTGATGAAATTGTTGTTAGATAATACATTTCGGAAGCCAAGTAGCCCTTGAACATAACAGTTTCAAACACTGGCTATCTTTGTTTATAGATGGAACATAAGCATCTTTGAAAGGAAAAAACATCTGGATAGAAGACATACTTAGTACCTTAGTTTTCATTAGAAAAAAAATTGTTACATATCATCTACATCTACTTATATCTTTAAAAAGATTCAAAGGAACATGTACACCACTCTAGGCTTAGGCACTAATTTGATCCTTAAGATTGTTGTGTTTGTCTACATTAAATGTTTACAAGTCAAAGTGACCTCGACCTAATAAATATTTCATTAAACATAATAGTGTTGAGTCTGTACAATAACCATATTCAAAGAGCAGTCCAGTTCTTGAGATTCTCCATTTTGAAGTATAGAAAATAAGTAAGTAAGAGTAAAATAGATCTCATAGTGAACTTTAATATGGTCATGTAATACATGACAAGTCTTAAAAGTTCTGTTAAGTTAGCAGAAAAATATCTCAAACAAATAAATCTGTCATAGGCAACATACTGTTAGAGAATTGCACAGCTTTGGCAATTTAAAATCAAATTGTCTTGTTCACAAGGGAATGCATTTAAATTTACTATGAATAGTATAACCTTTGGCTATTGGTGAAAACTAAGGGCTACATATTATTCATCACTACACCATTATCACTAAACTATATGACACCTATAAATGTGTAAAGAAATTAACTGTGTGTTTACATTAATCCAATCAAACACACTTGTAGTACACTCATCTTCATTGACATTTGCTAATGCAAGTAGGTATTATGGAGTTCATTATTCACTTATAACGTCTCAGAGATATAACAATAAAGTAATTAACCTATTTTATGACTAACACATTGAAGTGTAATAAATAGTTGGAGAAGTCAACTTTAAAAATAAAATTTCTATATAGGTACTTATAATATTGAATATAAACAAACACAATTTTAATTATCAAAGTATATAGTTGTAATTAATGTAAAATCGAAACTGTGTCATAGCATTGTTTATGTCATACAAACATGTTATGGTGACATAAATAAACACCTACAGAGAACAATTTCATTTTGTTTTGAAAAGAGATAATGATCCAAATGTGTTACATTCAAACTGTGAGGCACTGTTTTGGTTTACAGTTACACAGGTGTAGTTCAGTTCCACACTATTCTATATTCAAACATAGCAGACGAAGTACGATAATGATCGGTAACTTTATGTATCAGCGAAAGATCATTTTCATAGTACGTACAGCCAGCCAGCCAGACTGATCATAAAATGTAAATAGAAAAGCGCGATAATATCCAACACTACGCAACAGTGTGTACATATCTAAAAAAAAGCCGACACCTTGACAAAACACGAGGTCAATACACTCTGCACCACAAAACCCATGTGATGCGAGACTGAAATAAAAGGTCTACAAATATTGTTATTGTTCCGGTTTTCGATTACTTCAAAGCGTTAATAACCATTACTAACGAATAACCTAAAGCTATTTTCACATTTTTACTTAACGCATAACATCTATACGCATCTATACTTGTGAATGATTATATTGACAGTACTCAGCTCAAATTCCGTTTTGAATAAAATTGCATGTTTTAGTTGAATATTGATATACACGTCGAATGTGCATTTATGTAGCATCTAACACAGTTTCATAATACGATTTTCTTACCGAGCCATGACCCGATGTGAGGGGCCATGTATAAACAACGGGTTCTGCGCCTGCAGGAGAGTGCAAGCGTAAATCCAAAGCCATTATAGGATAACCACTGCATTAATGCACACACTTTCCACTTAAACACTAAAATTATCACTAAAACATCTGATATTATTCATAATTTCACTACACTTTCACACACACACACTCTGATCAACTAGGCTGGCCGCCATGTTGAAAATTGTATCAATCAAATCATGGCCGACAGTTTGGTGTTGACAGAATTTCCTTATTGAATTAACGTGATTATTACAGCATTATTTAATTATAATAGTACTGTTGTTTAAATGAAAAAAATCAGTTGTATATTTGTAAAAATTGTTAAGCGTAACAAATTAAATTAATTTTAAGAGTTGCTATAATACAAATATACGTTCTTTAGTTTTTAAAACACAAACCCTAAAAGTTGTTATCTCTACGGATTTTGTATTGTAACATTGACTGTTAGTACAAAAATACAAAACAAAGTTGTACAATGTAAAACGCGCGACATTTAAATGACCTCCAAATCCTGACCCCACAGTTATGTTTTACTGCGCACTTTAAGTTCAATATTAGTTAAAATTACACAAGCAACACTATAGGCAAAACCACATTATGTATATTAATTCCAATACAATGCTTATTACACTTTCCCGTTTATTGACTCAAATCGAGTCGTTGGTCGATTGGTTGTAAAAGCGACTGACGATCCTGACGTTCTGTGACGAAATCCCGGGTCGGTTACTATTGTATTTTTTCATAATAGTCTCAAACCCTATTACATGGTGGGACGTAAACGTAACTAGTGAAACGTGGAGTGTTTTACATTCCTCTGCCTACCTCTTCAGGGATTGCAGGCGTGATGTTACGTTTTTTAGGGCTAATAAATAATTGCTGATAAATGACTGCGAATAAAATATCAGCTTATGGAATCTAGTACTTATCTCTTTCTAATGCTGTACTCTGTATGTTTCGCTCGATTAAACGTAACTATACCCATTAATTGATAGTAATAAGTAATGGTGGTGATAATAGTATCACTTTTGGTTTCTTTAGGCTTAAATATAGGCAATATGAAAATGGATGGTTGACACCAGATCCATGAACTGAACTGCACTGTACTATTGTCTTCCATACATTCTTGCAATGAGAGTACATGGCCTGTTTATGACACTTTGTTATTTTGTGAAAAACCTTTAATCTCCAGACTTAATCAAGGGCTGCGACCTGACCTTACATAGGGCTAGCGATCACCAACTTATCATGGTCCTTTTCCATACATCCGTTAAAATATGTATCATTAGTGTAATAGTGGTCGACAACGAAGTTTAGCGCATCATCTAAAATTTTGTTCATTGAACATTGTAATGAAGAAGATTTATTTCTCTAGGAAGGGAATTAAAGGGAATATATCTATGAAACTTATGAAGATACAGTCTAACTATAATACGTGTCTTCTAAAATGTTTTCCATACGACTTTAACATAGAATTTAAGAATTGAGCTCGCCACCTGAAGCCTGAAGCCCAAACTGGAAACTGGCCCAACTAAAGTACTCAGGAGTAGGTATGTCCACTTAGAAAATACATCGATGTTTTTTTCGATGCAATACATCGCGGCTACGCATCGATTAAAAACATCGTTGTTTTCTCAAAATCGAGTACCTTTTCTAACATTGCATCACAAAGCTATAGTCGGCGACCTGACACCATATAAACAAACAAACCATATTTTTGAAGTGATAACTTCTTATAGGAGGGTAAACCGAGTGGTTGCGTAACGCTTAGGGATGGCAACTGTACTATAACATATAGTATTGTACTGTATTTCGGTTGTGCTTCTGGCTTCCCTTGCTCTCACGCATACGGCAGCGGCAGGCAGGCTTCTCCTCTCTTACTCTAGCCCACAACTCTAGCTGTATTTCGGACAAACGCTTCTCTCTTCTCTAACCAGCAAGCACCTTTCTCTCTCTCTCTCTCTCAAGTATTTAAACGTTCAATATTTATTTACAAATCATTATTTTAGCGCTATTCAAACGGAAGTCGTTGCAGGTGTACATACACAAAATTGTAATGTGAATATTCAAGAGTTGTAACTAAAAATAAAATATATTTTATAATCAATATTTTTTTTATTAATAAACTAGCTGTTGCCCGCGACTTCATTCGCGTGGTTATGAAGATATGCATTACTACTAAGTTGTTTAACGCAAATTATTTTTATACTCCAGTCACTCGCAATGC
>DWDV01003984.1:0-10091 GCA_018245615.1 Mimoniades ocyalus
ATTCGAATTATTTGGATCTAATTATTTAAGGCCATCTATTATTTCTTTAAATGTTCATTTCATTCTTATCGCCGACATGTATAAAAACTCCGGAAACAATAATAAAATTTATATAGTAATTAAAATATATCACAGTGCACAAAAAATTCATGCCTTGCTAACAATAAGTGACGACGTGCTGTTTTGTGTTGTTTGTTGTGATGTGTGTTGTGTTGTTTTGTGTTGTGTTGTTTGTGATGTGCTGTGCTGTGCTGTGCAGTGCAGTGCTGTGCTGTGCTATGATGTGCCGTGCTGTGCTGTGCTGTGCTGTGTGGTTGTGTTGTATTATGTTGTGTTGTGTGAGTGTAACAAACTTTGGCTTTATTCCGACTCAGTCTGAGAGAAATGTCATGATTAACATTCGAACGCTAAAAGGATTGATTTTGATAAAACGGTTCGTAGAAATTCAATCAGTCAAGTAACGTACTAACATCCTTTTCAATAATGAGAGCATAAAGAGCGGAGAGATGCACTATAGGGTAGACCTTGACAACCAGATAAATCAGTCTATAAAGTTAATTTAAAATACTGCCGGAAACTCTCGTGGAATTGAAAGAACGTTAGTTGATAGTACCGTCAACAAAACTGTTCTTAAAAAACATGTACATATTTTTTTATGTTGAACGTAAAACCACGCCTGTATTGCCTCTATAGGGTAAGCAGAGGAGTGTAGTACATTCCCATGCTTTACCCGTTATTGTGTATATAGAGGGTGAGCCGATTGCCATACACCGGACACAAATTCACGCTCCAAGCTACTCCTTACTAGTCATAAAAACACAACAATACTTTGCCTGAGCCGGGGATGCATCCCAACATCTCTTGCTTAGCTTAGACTGCCTCATTGGTCGTGTTGGTTGCAAGTGCGACTGCCGAACGGGAGGTCTTGGGTTCGATTCCCGCGTTTAGCACTACTAAAAATTTTCTAATTTAGATTTTCTAGTAATGGCTCGGAGTCTGGATATGTGCCCCGTATATGGCAATAGGCTCACCACCGATTCCATCGTGGGTCTTAAAAGTAACTGGTGAAACGTGGGAGTGTTGTACATTCCTCTGCCTACCTCTTCGGGGATTACAGGCGTGATGTTACTTTTATGTTTGCAAGGAAACATCTATTTAATTACAATAAAAGTCTGTTCTGTTTAACTTTAGAACTCTAGCTTTTTTGTAGTTTTGTCGCGTGTACAATAAGTCATGTATTTGTAACATGCAATATTTATGAAGTCCATCTGGAAATAAGGATATAGTTTCAAAATAAAATTTTCTAATCAGTTCTACGTAATAGTAGTAGTTAAATACCACTAAAACGTGGAATGGGTAATATCCAAAGGCGACAATTAGAAATGCAAACTGCGACACGGCTGCTTAGCGCAGACAGTACCTACGCCGCGGGCTAAATACCTACATTACGTGTATGCTCCCACTCGACATATGAACAGCATAAGATATATCAAATGCTATTGTGGTATACGATTAAAATTAAATGTCATATCGCGTAGCAAGAGCTTTTAGAATATCTATTGATTTCAAATAAGCAGTAGATTATAAGTAGGTATATAGTGATAAGTAGCAGGTAGGAATTTACTACCTCCTAGTTATAACATATGCATTCCGTAAGTATATATTTATTTTATTATTCTTTGCATTTTGCAAAATGTGCATTTGTTAACACCTGGACTCTTAATGTAATCCCCAATTTGTAGAGGAGAACCTGCCGACTCGATGTAATCCCGGCAGTTGAACATATCTTACACGTTTTTATTAAAAAATGCGTATATAATCTACTGTTATGAAGTCGGTTAAAGTATATTACGGGTGCAAAGGTATCCTATCAAAACGCGGATAGTTCAATTGTAGTATGTAAACTGCGCGGCTAACTTCGGTACTAAATCGTTGGCAATTCACATTTAAGCTTGTTTGCCTTACAGTGTTGTTGGCATTCGAACATTGGAAGCTAATTGCCGTCGCTTATGTTGATGGTAGTTATATTCGATCGAGTCTGTCTATGTTTGAAGAAAATTAGATTTTAATGATATTGTAATTATGATGAGGCACAGCTAAATGCCGTAGCCTCTCCGTCTCTGTCTCTGGGCAGCAGCGTAGGCGGTGCGAGAAGGTGTGCTCTGCAAACCCCCACTCTTATTATCAGCTCGGGGATTACGGGTACAACCTCTCAGGGGAGGCCTTTGCCCGGCACAGGCTTGCTGTTAATGATAATGATGTTCTAATTTTGCAGTATTTGTAAATAAAATAATTTCATAAAAAACAGTATTAACATTGATGTAGAACGTGCCCTCATATTGTGTAAACTTGAAAAACTGGATTCTAATGTTTCAATATACCTTTTGACTGTAAATAATAAATCATAAGCTATCACGTAATGCGGACATATATCTAAACAAGTATTTAGTATTACATGAAAAGTATATATTTTAACGTATTTTTATTAACAAATCGATTAACTAGTGTCTTTTATCATTTATTAACGTTATTAAAGTACTTTAAAATGTTTTATTTAACGATAAATAAATAAAATTTAAACTTAATATGAAAAAGTAATATTGAAATATTTTTAGCACATTATTTTAAATAACAATCTGTACGAATGAATTTTCGTTATTGATGTAGACTAGACACCGATTTGATAAAATCTACATATTTGAGACGTATCTTGGACTTGTTCACATTCAATAGGATATAACGCTAGGAACCGGAATACATTTTTCTTCGGAAATAACATATATTTTACAATGAAATTCCTGTCGATCGTGAAGTCGCTTTGTCTCGCCTCTTTTGTTCTTTTTTCGAATTTTATTTGTGTGCCGCGGCTGTTCCACTGCAATCGCTCTGTGGACAATATTCGATATCTGTCATAAGTCAAAAGATTTTGAATTGCGACTTTATAATGTGCATAAAACGTGTGTTCGCATACGAAATGCAATCTATATGTCGAGTCCTTTAAACGTGAGTACAGATTGGAAAATTCCAAATCCGTTCCGTTTACAAATTCCAAATGGCAATTCCGTTATTTCTTTATAAAAATATGAATGAATATAACATGTAGTCACTTTTGTCCGCGTGACTTATAAATCGTGAAGAATAACATAATTATACGACAATCATTTCACAGCTGAGTACATTCATGTTACGAACGGCGGCTGAAAGTAAACACGAGGAAACGTTGTTGCCATTTCGCAACAATACTTTCCCCTATATCCGGACATATCAACGAGTGAGCGGAATGGCTTCAGAAATGTAATAATATCTTTAATATCGCCGCGGAGATGGCTGTGTAAACATTACCAGCGAGCCTAGGATTATTGTCACTGCGAGTTATGAATAATGAAATGATGGCAAACATTCCTGTCCGCATAAAGCCGGGAAAGTAGCAACAAACGTACGATTAATTATATTTAAGACTGTTGAATAACGCGTGTATTGGAAATATAAATTGAATCGAAAGTTCTTGTAACTTCCTCCTTGAGCTTATTCTAATACGCTTGAACCTGTCAATAAATATCACACTGCTGGGCAGTAGATGTTTGCATTATATTTTAAGCTAGTATTTGGCTATAATCTCGTCCGATGGAAGGAGAATACTATACTATCACTATTGTTAAAAGTTAAATGGTCTATTTCTGAATCTAGCGTATTATACTCGTACTTGCGGTTGTTTTGACTTCAAAGAACAGCAAAATGAACTTTTTGCGAATACATTTGTTTTCGTTGGAAGAAATTTTCCAACGGCATCTTAAATAAAACATTGCAAGCGATATATCAAGACCGTAACGCGTATCATAAATAGTAATAAAACGTTGGAACGTTCGCGAGCAACGTTTATTCACATCAAACATATCTCCGCAACCGTATACATTTTAAATATAAACGTAAAAGGACATTTTAATTTTGTACAATTTATTTTATCACGTTAAATAAATATTGGTCAGGTCAAAACGCTTTTCTGTTATTTTATTGACAGCGTACTGCAGCTGACGGGCACACATAATTACGTCAAAGGGATATTTGAGTACGGTTTGTATGAGACGGTGATAATCTTCCTGATGACCAAATCCGATCCTTCTATATTTAAAAGGCCAGAACAAATACCACATAATGTCAGTAATCTTATCATAATGAGGAAATACTTATGGATTAAGCATATATTCCAGTAAATCTGAACGCTACGGTGCAAACAAATCTGTGTAAATTTCAGATTGTGCGAGCGATCGGGACTTTATTAACTGCTTCACCAAGATACCTTTTCATAAAGACAAGCAATTTATGTTACCTATTGGGAACCATTTCTAACTTCCATTCAGACGTTTAAGTTGTCCTTAAATAATAAATCTTTCTATTGATGTTTAACGACCTACCTTAGCCCCTACCATTGGTGTGATAATTCACAAACTATGACGGCCTTGTAATGAGAACGAAAGACAGGTTTAGGTTTCGTACATAGTTCGAGATTGTACATTGTAGCTAATAAGCAATAGGTAATTGATTCGAACCATTCATCCACAAGTCAATTATTTGGATTGTATTTTTATATGATTATATACATGTATCGTTGACGTCTTAACATCTCAGAATGAGAGAGTTAAGGCCATAATCTACCACGTTGACCAAATACAGATTGTCAGACTAAACACGTCTTAAAGATTCTTGTTTTATGAAGTCTAAGATATGCAGGATTCCCCATGATGTTTTCCGTCATCATTATAGCAAGTGATATTTAAATTTAAAATGCACATTTCATAAAGAGGTGCGCGCCAACATTTACACCCGGACTTTCGACGTGAGAGGCTTAATTTCAAATCACTACGCTATCACTGCAGATACTAAAATGAAACTAATGTTTTACATTAATTGTTCATGAGATAAATGTAGGGAACGCTTGAGAGTATGCCTACTTGTGTTCTGGAAAACGGGGTACCGGAAAGGCACATAATATACGCATACAATAGGTTCTCGTCCTCCTTTCCTCCCTTTTCGTAAGCGGGGCGGAATCTTGACAGATAACTAAAGGGACGATTCTCTAATGAACTGCAATCCAATAACTGTGTTAGCTTGGAGTTGATTAGACTTTCATGACTTTTAACGAAATGTATACATAAATTAAGATATTCTATTCTTTATATAATATAATTTCAAGTCACAAAATATTTAATTCTAAGGAAACTATGGTGAAAAAGTGTTCTATTAAATATAGCTGTATATTTAAATAAATAATGATAAAGTGAGAAAGCGCTCTGCAGGCGCGTATCTGCAAAAATTCGAATTTTAAATTTGAATATCGAACAATGGCGGCCTGTAACAACAGGCGAAAGCTGCAACGATGTTCTTACTGTTTAAATTAAATCTAACATAGTTAAATGGGTTAGCCTAGTTAACAAAAGATAACGTAAAATCACGCCTGTAATCCCCGAAAAGGTAGGCAGAGGATTGTAGTACATTCCAACGTTTGACCAGTTACGTTTAGGTCCCACTATTGAATAGGTGGTGAGTCTATTACCATACAACGGAAAGCCGGATAGTTGGTTATCAATATATGGGGCTATTAAAACGGATAAAGTGAATCAAATTTAAATTACTTTTCCACATTACATAAATTTTAATTTACCCAGATTTTCAAAGTATAATAATAATTTTTTAGGTGTTTTCTTTTATTTCAGTTTTCTTTTATTACCTATATCTCGTTATATTTAAAACCAGACCTTATTTTGAAAATCCTGTTTGCATTAAAATTGAAGGCATTGTCAAAACATCGTGTTATTATGCCAATAATATTCAATATGAACGTATTTGCTTAACTGATTAAATGTAGCTACGAGTATTATTGCTGGACCGGGACAAGGTGTTTAATTAAATTGTATTTAAAACCTACCATTTGTAAGTAACAGGTAATTACAGTAACAGGTAAACAATTAATAGGTTTCCTTTCATTTATTTGACGCTGCCACTCTTAAGTAACTTGTGGGCACAGGAGCGTATTCTGTCAGCCTGTTCCAATGTGGACTGGAGTTTAATGTTTAACCTAGGTGTCGGATGTTATTAGGCCACAATTAAGACTTCTATCAAAGTTTGAAGAAAGTTATATTAGAACAATGTAGAACATATCTCTGAGCCTGTCCTCTGAGGCAAACAAAATATCGTAGTTCGTGAACCTTCGCCTCTAGCTGTTACCCATTCAGATTTGTCATTTACAGTTCGAAGGCGTCAGCACTAAAATCGCCTGAATGTAATAAGTTCAATATCATCGTTATCAGCCTTTTGCAGTCCACTGCTGGACATAGGGTTTATGCCCACAATCCCGACGCTGGGCACGCGGGTTGGGGATCGCAGAGCGCAGCCTCTCTTACCATCTACGCTGCTGCCCAAAGGCGGCCAGGACACTTAGTTGTGCCTTGGCAGGACGCGCCGTACCAAACTTGGACTAATTTAATACATTAACCCTAAGTAACTTGCAGTAGAGCATCGTAGTAATTGATTCATACATAAATCTTGTTTTGAGATGTTATATAAATAAAAAAATATTGTGTCATCCTACATTCCCTAGTAAATGATGTTGTAGACTATTGACAAGTGCGCGACAGGCAGTTTAAATCCCTGGACTCAGTACAAAGTGACCTAATAATGATCCATTATATTACAATACTTGCAAAATTATTTCGTGGCAGTAGTTGAAAAGTTAATTTCAAGCTATTTTCAAGACGGGCTACAGCATTAATAAACTCCGTCCTTCAGACTTATTATGTTTACACTTTTTATGACAGTAGACGACATTTTTAGTTGAGCAGTTCCAGAACGCTACTGAAGTCTTTAAAAAGATTTTAAAAGAGCAGATTAGTTATGAATAATTAATCTTGACGGCTAAGCACGTCAGATATTTAGATGCGAGTAGTTGGCACTCTGTAGGTACTCTTTTTTGGGTAACAAACGTGACGTGACGAAATAAATAACGAAAATAATAATCGTAATAAAAAAAACTAGTCAGCAATTATCCGTTGATGCAGTGGTTACTGAACCTGATTGTTGCGTCGAGTCGTGGGTTCGATTCCCACCCAGAATAAATATTTGTATGATGAGCACAAATACTTGTTCTGTGTCTGGGTTTAAAAAAAATCTATTTAAGTATATACATATACAAGCTCTTCTGACGCTTACTTTGGGATCAGATGGCCGTGTGTTGAGATGTCACAACATATTATTACTATTATTAACTTCCATGATGTTATGAATATTTCTTCTGTAGTATCTACATAAATAATAATCTGCGTAATATTTTTATTTAATAATGGTTTCTGAGATAGCTTTCAGCAACACTGTAGAAGGTCTGAGACGTACTACGTCGTGGTTGTTCAGTGCTGAGTGACGCATTAATGTGTCTAAGAAACACACAAGTTTTCAAAGCATCTTAAAACTTTCCAGCAACGTTCGGCTTCTAGTACTTATGATAAATGTTAGGGCCCACCTTGTTCGGTTAGGAATCAATACGTCGATGTCACAGACTGTGAACGTGACGGCTTTAGTGCGATATTTTGTAATTAATAATTTAGACAGTCACGTTAAACGAGTGCATTGTAATTGCTGTATCTGTGTTCGACTTCAATAATACTAGTATCATCTATGGCATGACGCCGAACCCATGTCAGTTGGGAACAGAACAGGAAAATCCTTTAAGAGCCGGCGACTTGTTAGCCTGCTATACGCAACGTACACTTGGGGTCATTCGAGCGCGCGCAGGCACCCGCGGGTATAGAGAGACGAACGTGAGCGCGGTAACGAGGAGCTCACCTTTGATCTGGCGCTCGCGTTCTTTGAGATGTGATTGAGCGTAGCACTCTGTGTGCATACAGAAACGACTGAATCCATCTCAAAAAGATACACTTTATGTTCGATTTCAAGGAAAATGTTTATTTCCCTTCGATTTCTTGAGTACCCAGTTGGAGGTTTAAGAAGTTTTGTGTTGATATTGTGAAAATTGATTTTTTCTTACGTTATGTTTTACAGCATACATTTCGTCAAGATAGGGTTTAGAGGATTAAAAATTCAGCTGGATTTCAGAGTAGAGTTGATATGATTTTGATTTCAGACATTTTAATCAGACATCGCATATTTTCTACACATTCCTACATACTTACTTTAGGGTATTGTGATGCAGAAGTGAATATTCAGATGTAAGTGATTACATCGAAATATAAATTTCTATTGCATTTATACTCTAGAACATTCTCTGAAGCGTTATGTTGTAACGATTAATATTACAGTTTGATTGTTCACTACGCCGTTTAAATCAACTTTTCGGGAATTGATTTTATTGCTTGACATAATTTAAAAAAATTGAACATTCTTACATATTATTGATAATTATTTAACAAGATATTTCGCAAGCAACCAATTTTAAAGACATGTTGATATCTTTAGTAATAATCAGAAACGCTGTGTCAACAGTACTTAGAGTATTTGGGCGGTTCACATGATACCAACAGACAGTTTATCCGATAATATGATTATGACCCAAAGGACAAAGGAAGTAATGGCACCGTAAATAACAGAATGGGGTAATTAGATAAGCAGTAATATTAGGGAGGCTTTTTCCTTAATTTACTGCTTCTACATTGAATGTGGTTTTGATTAAGAAAAACGTCCTAAAGCAACAATATTATTTGGTTCGAACTGTGTCATACATATGTGAGTCTCTTCTGGTGTAAATTTAGTATGTCACATTATCAAAGCTCCAGTTGGGTCCAAAGATGGGTGTCCTTTCTCTACAATAAGGCCATAATCTTGTTCGGGCAAATGGTGATGGATGCAGATGCTGAATAAGACCAACACTTACCTATCTGAAGTAAGTCAGAGAAATCAGTCAATGAAGAGTCAATGAAGAAGACGCAAGTGAAGTCTGTAAGGGTTATGTTTGATCCTCTAAGGTCCATATATATAGTTATAGTAACATAGAAGAAAATTAAACTGTTTTTGTGTGCACCTACAAGATTAAATACAAAGCAATTTCCTCTTTCGTCCTTGCACTGTGATGTACTGTGAACCTTCTTAGGCACACGTCGAAGACAATGGCAAATAGCTCGAGTTTTTCCTCGTATTCAAAGCGGGTGCCAGCACGCGGTGCGCCTCACGAATCCATCTCGGCTCGCTCATCACGTTCAATACGGAGCTGCGAGATGAATTCACCAGAACGGTGGCAGTTCAATGTAGGACAGAAATAAGTTTTTAGTGTGAGACAGAAATATGTCGAACGATTTCAATGTACAAACATTATGCATAAATGGTGATACATATTAACAGGTTAATAAGAAGAGAACTTTCGGTAAAACAAGTCAAAGACGTCTATAATTGAACCAGAAAAACAGTATCTTTAGTAGACTAGTATCCTTAGTCGATATGTATATGATGACTTTAATAAATGTTGAAGAAGCAAATGAAATTTGCAATTACCGTCTAGTTTCTAATTTCTCCCATGGGAAATAGACGTGGTAATATACATACATAGATGAAACCTGAAGACTAGTCATATAAGAACATTTAAAAAGAATTCTATCTAATATTTTTACAAGCCGATATGAAAATTCAACCTATATGTCGGTTAAGTACACTAAAATAAAACTAAAATGAAGCTTATTTAACTTAGAGTTTCAAATTCGTCTCATATAGGTTTACAAATTAATTTGAAAAATAAGATACGAAATTTGATACCAATATTTGTAATCGTTTTAGTACCATCAAGATTTGGTAAGACGTAATCAATCAGATGCAGGATGATGGGGGTCAGAAGTCTCCGAAACCGATTACCTCGAATGAAGAGAGTGATGAATTAAGAAGAAGCACGTCACTTAGGTTCGATGTGCCTATCCAGTAAAGGACCTAACGTAAAATAAAAAAAATATTATGAACTAAATAGACGTAACATAAATAAATAAAGTAAATAATATTAATACGAAAGTGAATAATGTTAATAATAAGTGAATAATGTTAATAATAAGTGAATAATGTTAATAATAAGTGAATAATGTTAATAATAAGTGAATAATGTTAAT
>DWDV01003985.1:0-10090 GCA_018245615.1 Mimoniades ocyalus
TTGTGCATTGTATACTTTATAGATGTGGCCTCTGTATCTTATGTTGGTAATCCGTAAATAAATAAATAAATAAATAACGTGACTGGGAAATGAGTACTACACTTCTTTGCTTAATCCTTTGGGAAAATAGGGCCGTGATTATATGTCATAGTAATTAATTTATAGATCTATTACAGCACAAAAATGAAGAAAAGAAAAATATTGCATAGTTCCTGCAACTTTCGCTATTAACATCATTCTGCAACTAGACCTTGTCTGTAGAACAGTTCACCACGTTACTCCAGCATGAATAGATTGCGATAACACATTAAGTAACAATAAAGTAAAAAGAGAATAATACGCATTACCTTTCCATTCCAATGTGGAACAGGTAAGAAATTCGAAATGTTTTTGCTTCTGCTACTGGTAAGCCTCGCAATAAAAAAATCATAATACCCTCCTCAATATCGCATAAATCATTGCCTCTACCGTAGCAATCCGAGTAATATATTTAATTGGATCTTTCTTTTATTAAAACAGAGGGAAAATCCTCCGTTGTATTGAGAGAGAATTTAATTTGTCCCTTTATTTTTCCTCGTGTTCCGCGTCCGTTCTTCGACGCCGCGCGCACAACGCTTCAAATCGAAAGAACCGCACCCACTCTGTGTCTGTTCGTGTCGTTTCCACAGCAGCAATTGTTTTAAAAACAATTCAAAACTAAAACTTTTCAAAAACATAAAGTGAAATTAGCACGGAATTTTAATCTGCAGGGAAAGTTGATTGCTGATGACTTCATACGAGTATGTATCTATTTAATTCATTTAGATTGATTTTCCATTCAAGTAACTGAAACCGATCATCACTCTTAGCAAAGCTGCAATAAAATTAACCGTTCACGTAGAAAAATCCAGTCTAGAAAGAATATGATCGATGACCTGTCCGTTATTATAGGGTATCTATGAAAGTGGACAGTGGATGATATTACGGTGATATAAAACGCGTAGGGACATTAGCCGGGAGCCCTCATGATAAATGGTGGTCGTTAACCTGAAAGCGGGATTAGCACAAGTAATCCTTCAGGCTTCGATCTGTCAAGATGACAATAATTTCAGATCAAGACATCACGTCACTCACTCGTCGAAGTAGAAATGGATTTAGGAGGTCGAGGAGATGGAATAAATTTAAACGATTCTTTAATATCTACGAAAGTAAAGTAGTCCCTTAGATTCGATTTCTGATTTTCAGCCCTCACATCCATATTTTCAGGATTCAGGGGATACTGTTTAATTTAGGGTTTCAAGATTTCAGGATTTATTTTCTCTAGCTGTGACTTACTACTGTCTATTACACAGTGTAAACGAGGATGATCTTGATTTAATAAATAAGAAGGAAAAATCATATTCATCAGATTAATAGATCCAAGGAATAATATGATCTGTCTCAGTATCTCACATGATATCTCGTCCACACAATGGCCACAGACAGTTTTTGTTCACCGAGAGCCATTGTGTACGATGTCGCACACTATATTAAAGCTTCTTTCAATTAGTAAAATAATAAATACCATTATTCTTTTGTACAATCTTCGATCGGTGGAAGCTGGCTGGTGGTCCTTGACAGCCATTTTAATCTGACATGACAACACATTGTTATTAAGTTGAAGCACAACATGTGCTGGTCTGACTGCATACTTAAATCGATGCATACTAATAAAATAATCGTTATTTTCTTAGCGGTATCTTTTTGAACAATAACCATGTCGAAAATGTAAAGGAATAGTACGAAAATATGTTATTGAACGTAGCGATAGACAACGGTGACGATGACGTCGAACCCACCTGGAGCAGCGCAGTGTGCACACGGCACGTGCAGACGGCCCCGTTCTTGCGCGTGCACGGCGCGCCCAGCAACGCGCACGCGCCGGCTCCGCGCTGCATCGCGCGCGACCATCCCTCGCGGCGCGCGCCCGCCTCACGTCCCCCACATCGTCACATCTCACCACTCACACATCCAAGTTAATAAATCACTCTGTTTTGTTTTACGAAAGCTTAAATAATGCCCACGTCAGTGCAACAGTTTTAACAATGCTGGTGTTATTTTAGTCATTGTTCATATTTTTCTTTTAAATCGCAGGTGCTGCAGCGAAATAAACGATTCCCTTTGTTTATTTAAACGAAACTAAGATAATACCTACGTCCGTACAACAATTTAAATAATGCTCGTGTTATTGTAGCATTAGTTCAGTATATAGCATTAGTAACTTTTCATTCAATTCACAGCTGCTATAATGACCATTAGTAATTGTTGATCACCACTTTATGCATCTATCCCACATTACGCACGCTTTAGTATAAAAGTTCAATTTGCAATGTATAATGCAACTATGCCGATAGTATTTTATGTCTGAACTCTTTTGCTTATGCTCTTCGTCACGTTGATAATCATTATGTTAAAAATTGACGTCAGACAAAGTAGCATTTTCTAATTTTTCACAGTCAATATGGTGACCTTAGAAACATTACTATTGTCATCATTAGTAATGAATCATTAAGCGCTTATGTACTTAACGCCACAAGTCTCCTTAACACGATCCATTAATTTTGTTACCGTGACGGGTTTTATTTACAAAGTGCATATAAAAGTTTCACCATACTGCACTGAGTTATATTTAAGCATTTCTAATAATTTTATTCATATCCATAGTAAAATTATTGACGTTAATTTTTCTATCAGTAGAACTTATTGCAAAAGATGGATTACGCAAAATAATGACTGGATCAATGTCATAAACTCTGTTTATATTTCGGCTGTTTGATAGCAGTTTACCTTTAAAATGAGAAGGGTTAAAGAGAGTGTTAAAAATTCGTAAAGCAGATTTACTAATATAAAACATAAGAAAACAAATACAGACACATAAATGTAACAAATGTATCTGCAGCAACTCAGATCCAGTAACTGAGACACAATATACAAAACAAAATGGAATTGAAGAGAGAACGAAATAAAAATTCAAACGGAAAATTTGTGTTAAAGCGACATAGATACCAGAGGGTATCTCTAGCGACACTTCGGAAGAGTATATTAAAGCCTGTTTGAACAGTATTGTTTTACCGAGCGGGAATGGCACTTCGCGTTAAATGTGCCCGTGTATCGAATGTCGCGGCCGTCGGGCAGGAAACAAGAGACCAGGGGCAACAAGTTGCTAAACATTTCTACCGCAATGACACTTCATTGACGCTTGTTCAACCAAATGTAACTGTATTCCATAGTATCAATAATTATTATTCGACAGAAGAGCGTAGTATACCAAGGAAAAAAAATAAAAATTCATTGAATTGTATTAGTGACACTGAAAACGTTTTACAGATGGAAGCTTATTTTATGTATTATTGAAACAACAAAGTCAGTCTAGAATGAAAATATAACTTAAAAACGGAAGCCGTGAAGTTCCTGATGTGCGATAATCGAGGTAGTGACCGCGTCAAATCTACTCAATTCTTTATAGCAGATTCGGTTATTTTTCTTTAGTCTGTTTAACAGAATAATGTTTGTTCTAACGTAACATCACGCCTAATCTTAATCCCCGAAGAGCTAGGCAGAGGAATGTAGAACACTCTCTCGTTTCACCATTTACGTTTACGTCCCGTTATGGAATAGGTGGTGAGCCTATTGCCATACACCGGGCACATATCCAGACTCCGAGCCACTAATAGAAAATCTACATTAGAAAATTTAGTAGTCCCCGACCCGAGAATCGAAGCCAGGACCTCCCGTTCGGCAGTCGCACTGGCAATCAACACGACCAACGAGGCAGAGGAACATATAAAAGTAAATTCACGAAGTTAGCGAAATAACACTTTAATATGAAGTATATTTAAAAAATGATGTACCTATGTATGTAATTTGTTCTGTGTGACGCATTCCAAACTTATGAAATAATCAAGAAAACTATTAATGTTTAAAAAAAAATAACATTTCAATAACATACTTAGGAAAATATTGATATAAAACAGTCTAACATGACTTTCGCTTGAAAAACGTTTGTTCACCACATACGAGTACAGTAGCTAAACCTCGAACACATGTGTGGATTGCCCGAGACCATTACAATTGATTGGACGCCTTCTTGGTTTGCCACATTTACTACTTGCGCTGCGATCGAATCCTTCTAGTCCAGTTCAGGGAATTTAATTATAGTAGTCAATGCAAATAATACTAGAAATGGGGATAAATAAAAATCTGGAAACATCAACAAAAACAAAACATTCAATGCAACCAATATTTTTAGCGGCTAACCGCTTTATGAAATGGCTAAGTTTACAAACTAATTGCAATGTATATACAACATTCGATAACATCTCCAGATTAATTGAACAGTAACAACATTGATTACACAGATGCTGTTACCGTCTGTGTATCCTGTCTCTGTTTTTTTGCTGAACACCCAAAAAATTGATCTTGATACAAAACAGTTTTTACCAAACACATGTTTGTAACTTGATAGCTTCATTTGTTATAGCACTCTTTCATACGTTTTAGCTCATTATAATTCGCCACGGGAAGCCCTAGCGAGGTTTGTCTATAGATCCGAACAAAGATGGCTACTAAATTGTTTTAATAGAGGCGCAGAATCGGAAAGTCATTATGCTTTGTTGTCGGATATCATCCCCCGATACCAAGCGGCGAGATGTTATCGTGGTTGTTGTAATTAAAACTACTTGATGTTGATTAGAAGTGGAAGAACATTGAAATCTATTCATTTATTAAAGTAATAAGTTCACAAATACATACTATGAAAATGTGTTACTGTGCGTCAAAATTGATTTGTACCAGATTAAAAACAAAATTCATATACAAGAAAAGACTGAACTATTTTCTCTTTTTTATTAAAATATCCCTTGAACTTAATTATACTCTGATTCTCTTTGTCCCTCTTATTATTTATCTACTGACTAATAGACTACGCGTTGTCTAGAGCGCTTTGTATATACTCGTAGCTATTAATATTTTTAATACAAACTGGATTAGTACCTACGTTTTTAGAAATATATTGTACGCCTGAAAACTGAACAATTCATTTAGATTACAAAACACACGATGTCGAAAAGAAAAAAAGGAAAAAAAAACACATTTTACAAATTGATTGAAAATTTAGAATATTACAAATCATAAAATCTGTTATGAATAGGAGAAGAGACGATAAAAAAATCACCAGACACCACTCAGTGGACGGATGGACGGCAATTACTTTATGAGTTAGATTTTAGATAGATGATCAGCAAATTTTTTCGTTAAAAAAAGGAACTTTTAAAAGCAATGGACGCATTCATAAAAAACTATATTTTTGGGACGGTATTTTCACTTTAAAATAAAATTAATGGATACTTTCGTTCTCTAATTCATATTCTAAACATTCTTAGGTAATTTTTATAGAGGCATTCAGTTGCAACCAGACGTCTGTATTTTGTATTTACAGACTTGTAGATGACTCTGTATATGTACTCGTATACAATGAAGTCTTTTGTTTATAAAAACGTCATAGAACTTAACGTAACGTAATTTCACGCCTGTCATCCCCGAAGACGCAGGCAGAAGACTGTAGTATACTCCTACGTTTCATCAGCTACGTTTCCGTCCCATAATGGAATAAGTGAGCCTATACACCGGGCATAAATCCAAACTCCCAGCCACTACTAGATATTTCAAGTTACTAAAATCCAGTATTACCCGACCCGGGATTTGTACCTTGTACCAGGATCTCTCTATCGGCTATCGCGCTTCCAACCACTCGACCAATAAGGCAGTAAATCAATATATGCTAATAGACAAATAAATCATTAATTAAAACTTTTTCTAGCAAGATTGATCAAAACAGGTAAGATAGTAATGTAAATCAATGTAACTTATTCGTACTACGCAAAATGGAATATAAAAAAAAATATTCCGAGAATATACAAATAAAACTTGCACTTGTGTCCAATTTAATGTGTGTCTGAGAGAGCGGATTACCTGACTTGGGGCAATTTCGCCGTCCGCTGGTTTCGCGCAAAGAAAACTTAAGCTTTGAGAGGAATTTGTACAACACGAATGTACACTTTATATTAGGCTGATATCCAAAAGAGACTGAATACTGACAGTACTACGGTGATACTGACAGTGTCTAGATTACTTAATGTTCACTAAGTACTAAGTGTCGTGTTAATTGTGATATTAAACAGCAATATTGTTTGTCATTATAGAATTCCGATTGGATTTTCTATAGCAGTAGCCTAAATTCTCGTATAGGATAAAAGATCACAAAAATCAAGGTACAAAAGAAATAGATGTTAGCTGTAAAGCTCACATATTTGTGTCCAATCTCGTGTGTATCAAAGTGAGCGGATTACCTGACTTGGGGCAATTTCGCCGTCCGCTGGTTCCGGGCTAAGGGAAAATGTACATGAAGAGATTTAGTCTTCGATAACTATTTCACTAATATTATTTTGTTAAAACACTTATATTACTTTGTTAAAAAGTGTAATAATATATTATTTTTTTCTTTGTTATTAAATAATAGATTAATTTACATTTGTATAATTTTACTAAAACGCGTAAGGAACTATTGTTTTTTATTTTAATATAACAATAGATTCAAATATATTTGTATATTTGTCATGTTGAAAGGCTTGCTTTTTCTTATATTTATGGTTTCCAATACGATATGGTTACGGTTTGGATATGGCATTTAAGGCCATACCTACTTGTCTATTAAGGTCCGATATTTATGAACTTCTGATATGGTTACCAAGTATTGGCATTTAAGGCCATAACTACTTGTCTAGTAAGGTCCGATACTTATGAACTTCTGATATGATTACCAAGTATTGGCATTTAAGGCCATAACTACTTGTCTAGTAAGGTTCGATATTTATGAACTTCTGATATGATTACCAAGTATTGGCATTTAAGGCCATACCTACTTCTCTAGTAAGGTCCGATATTTATGAACTTCTTAAGAACTACACTGAAGAATGTTTTATTTTTGTGTTAGCAACTAAATCGTAATATCTTCTTAAAGATGAACTTTTTTTAGCATTACGAACTTCTAAGCAACTCGATATCGTCGTGTCTTTGAGTGATAATGTCCGCGAGATTCGACTTTTTTCTCAGGTCGCCAACTTTCACGAGGAACTTCTCAAATAAAGCATTATTTACTGGTAGTTGCTCCAACAGTAGTAACCGCTGTCCTTAAAGATTTGTTATACTATTCGTAATATTTACTTATTACTTATCTGAAATATTTCCATCTTTCTCTAATAAGATAGGCGGCATATTTATAGTTTTCTGAAGCAATACCTAATGAAGTTATAAATTCGTTGTTTAGAATTCATGTTTGAAATAAAATCAATGTTTCTCACTCAGAACATAATCTAACACAGTCATAAAGAAGTCTATTTGTTTGGAAAACACAAACGTTTCGTGGCTGACCCGCACTCTGATAACATTGATCACCAACCGATTAGTAAGTGTACGATAGATTAAGCTCATATCCAAGTGCCTATTATTTCAATATATACATCCGCATCATATTATATTACATCTATTGAACAGAGATAACTAAATTCAGGTGATCCGCTTCTTTTAATATAAACGCAATCAACGAAGTTTTTGTGGACAAGTTCTTTAAAAATGAGTACGTGTTTTAATATGATCATGGTCAACAACAAAACTAGTAATATATTTTGAGGTGTATTAACTAAATATTTAGATGAAATCCAAGAAATATGGAGAAGAGATAGAATTAACTCCAATGCTATAGCTAATTTTATTGATTAAAATGTCTCTCATGTATTTTTTATTACACTTTGCGGTGCATGAAAGGAGCCTCCTCGAGCGGCGACTGTGTCTGATTAATTTTATTAAAATATTTACTGCCCGGCGCACCCTGGACATTGCGACTAATCCTTTCACCACGATGGCTGATCGCTCACGATCAGCTATCGACACTAAGAAGAAGAAGAAGAATTTCACTCGCTCTGTTGATTCGTTGTTAAATGACAACAGTGCAACAAGTCTCTAAGTATGAAAGCGTGAAGCTGTTTATATTTGCCTACGTAAGTCTTAATGCGACCCCAGATTTTCCCGGTTCAATGTTGGACTTTATCAGATTTTCGTAAATCCGGCCTTTGCCCGTTCAAATAGGGATCGGTAGCCAATATGCTGAAAAATTTCCCTTTCACTCGATCTCTTTGTTGTTCGCGAAAAGGTTGAATAGTTGTAAGTACAGAATGGTCGTGGTGAAAGTAAAATTTAATTTGCAAAAGGGACCACAGTGTTATCAATGTAACCCAACATGTTCGTTTGTTACTTTATTATTGATCGTCAAGCCTTTTTATCGTTTCTTAACCCAGGTCTCTTTTCGAAATGAAAACGCGTATAGCCATAGTCTGCGTACCAGCTGTTGATTTCAGACGCGTTGAAGAACTTTATGGAGAAATTTAAGGTGTCCAGATTTCTTCGCAATGTTCCTTTTGCGGTCCCAACAAGTGATATTAAAACATAAGACGCACATACATTTAAAAAGATAGGCGGCAGGTTGTCAATCCGGGACTCTCGGAGCATAAAATTGACATCTAAACCACTTTTCCGCCGTTGTTTTTATATTACCTTATTATTACTATTGATAACAATTTATCACTAAACTGATGAAGTTAGACCTATTTACTATTCCCGTGTAACCTGTCAAAGAATGTGGCCTTAGTACTGCAAAATATATTATACTTGAATATGTTAACCCATAAGTATCTTTAGAAAATCGTTTTTACAACAACGTTTCTTAACCAAACATAATTTCTACGATGTTTATTTTATATTCGTCCCTAATATAGTAAAGAAACATCAGATAATAGTAAAAAAGAAATGTATTGTGGGATATACATATAATATATATTTGTGGGCTCCGTTCACACAAAATGTATGTCTCATGTTTTCCTAGAATCTTTCATTGTTTGTATCTGATATGATGTTTTTTATATATAAATAGAAAATCATTAGTTTTTTTTAATATTCCTCCCCCTGATGTATTTATGCCTACGGGCTGTATTGTTTGTTCTATAGGATCTGAGCGAACTATTCGTATCGTTTCCAACACCAGTTTGCTTTTCTCACGTTACTAGATACAGTGGATTTCATCTGCCTTTTTTGAGCATGGAGCTTAGGCTTAACAAACTCACGGCTCTGTTTGCGGGATCCTTTAATACCTCTGTACATGGTTCGATTAAATTTTCATTCAGATAGCAGATAACTAACCCAAAATTTGTTAATGTAGTTGTAAAGTACATACATACAAGCAACAAGAAGTTGATTAATAATAAAAATGTACTACAAGAATAATTTTTTTTTATCGATGCGTGTTTGTGGTCGTGTGTCTAATTTAACACCTTTTATGGAATTCCATAAAATTATGGCACAGTGGTTAGTAAACTTGACTCTTGCTCAGAGAAACGTGGGTTCGATTCCCACCCAGAATTAATAGATCTGTGATGAGCATAAGTATTTATTCTCTGTTTAGATCTAATAAAAACATGTATTTGTTTATTTTTTTATTTATTTATACTTATGTAACACCTTAAACTAAGGGATACGTACTTAATGCCTAATGGCATTCTCTCCCAGTCAACCCTGAGTGACGGTGATACCGTGTGGTGGGCGCATAATAAAATACATATATAAACAGGAATACTTAAAATAAATGTACATATATATAAACATAATATATGACTATAAGAGTAAATAAATATTAGCATACTTTTATAGCTGATATAATAAATACATATACAATAAATACATAAATATACATAAGTAAAGATTATATTAGTTCCAATTTCAGACAAAGATAACTCAAATTTGGGTTGAAAAGTATTTTTGAATTAGCTTTTTAAACACGCATCTGCTCCGTGCCTTTCTGATGCTCTCGGTTAGGGCATTCCAGAGTAATATCGCCTGAATAGTGAAGGAGTATCGGAAGAACTTCTGTGCAGTGGGATATTAAGCTAAAGGTTACTAGTGGAACGTAGACCTCTGTCGTGGTTTGAACAGAGGTATTGAAAGTTTTCCTTTAGATATGGAGGAG
>DWDV01003986.1:0-10088 GCA_018245615.1 Mimoniades ocyalus
AGTTACTTTTAAGTCCCACGATGGAATAGGTGGTGAGCCTATTGCCATATACCATGTGCCATATACCATATTGTATGTGCCCGGTTTCCATATGATTTTGGAAAAGTTAAAAAAACAACAAGGAAGCAAATATCTCTTGTCTCTACACCTCCTAATATTGCCGATGTACCGATGTATATACTGTGAGAAGCTTTCAAGGCAAATTACGCTTGATAACTGCTAAAAGCTCATACAAGGCCTCATGCCTACATAAAGTTAGCGACTCTGGCAGATTGAATTCTAGTTAGATAACATTAGTGTGAAGTTAGTGCAGCCTGGTATTGCAAATACTTTTTTTTTATCATCGTCGTCCTGATTATCAAAAGCCTTTTTAATTTAACACTATTGGATAAGGTTTATTATTAATAGGTTCACGGGCATTGTTCATCACGCTGGGTAAAGGGCGAGTTGGTTGATTTTACACGCGTCGGTGAATATTAAGAAAGAAGGTAGAGTTCTCTATAATTTTAGAGTTGCGTAGGGATTTTAAATTCTTTTCTAAATTTAGTTAAAATATATTCGGCCTGTTTCGTAATGCAAAAGCGGTTGCCGCCTACTTCGCTGGATGTAATTTGAAATTGTGTTACTCAGCTTTAAAAATAATTTTATGTTTGTAACTTCATTGCGTTTAATGTTCGAATTTAGATACTATTTAGAATTTCGGCCTCAGAAATTTATGATTAAAAAAAAAAGAATCTAATTTTTTGCGAGGATAGATTTTTAGGAACTGATTCTTGTCTATCTAACTGTTAACCCAAGAAGCCCTCACGCTGGAATGCTGGACGCATTAAATTTAGTATATAGATAGACTATGATCTGGATTAACACAACGACTAAAATAACTAATTATTTATTTACAGATTTATTAAATGTTTAGTTAATGTGCCCGGTATATGGCAGTAGTCTCACCACCTATTCCATAGTGGGACGTAAACGTATTTGGTGAAACATGGTATTGTACTGCACTTTTACGTCTACATTTTCAGGGATTACAGGCATGATGTTACGTTGGCATAACCTCTCATTGCAACGTTCACACACAAAAATTCAGAACACGAAACGAACATAGAACAGCTTTTACAATTTGTTCAAGGCAAACTTAACTTTTGTTGACTCATTCACTTCATGAATAAACCATGATAATTGTTGGTGGCTATTTGAAGACAAGCACGCGAAGCTTATTACTCGACAATTCGCTGTCAGTAGATTGTATTGAGCTTACTGATATCGCTCGATAGATAATGGAGTTCGTCATTATTTTTATTATTATTATCATTACAATTATCATTGTTATAATTATCATAAATGATAGTGGATGATCAGCCAAGTGCCTGACGGGACAGGCAGAGGGCCCCAAGTGTCAAATATCTTTACCCTTAGTGATCTGGCGTGTTCTTTTTACGAATACATTCATCATAATTTGTTAATAATATTGTTGTCAATGTTGATTTTTTTTCGACTTTTCGTCGTCTGTCGCAAGTCCAACTCTCGCCCATTCCCGCGCAAGTTATACTTCTGCCTAAACGACTAAAACTATTTGGACGAAATTTTGTATTTAGATTTTTTTAACTATTAAAATTGATCTATTTAAGGGTCGTCTTCGTGACTATCTGTTTTCTCATGAGAAAATGCGTTTGTCCAATAAGCGATTTTCGAAAATTTTCTCCCTTACGGGGCTTTAATAGTGGTTGAAAGTTTTCATGAGATTTTGTTGGTTTTAAAGTTAAACATCTGACATTTTTCATTTAGACGTACGGATAAAATGTGTTTCATAGTTTTTGAAAATTTCACGCCTAAGTACTATAACAACTTAATACCTTAGTAATTATGCACAAAAAGACGTCTTTTTTAAAATACATTTCTTTTGTTACTTTGTTGTAAGATTAAAGAACAGAAAGTACCTGTAATATTCGTAGTACCTATGTATTTTGTTAGCCTACGGTTATACTTCGAAATGCCTGGAAAACGAAATCTATTTAACCTCAATGTCATCCAGGACCTCTAAGTAGTTCTTAATTATAATGGATACCTACTCCAACAAATCCCAATTTCTAAAATCTCTTCAAATAGCGATATCCTTTACTAAGTGGTTCAATATTCTTAATCGATTTCGGGATAAAACATTTGTGTGCGAGATGCGTCATTTTAAATCTGTCAAATATGTGTCCTGCGTATGTTTTAAGCAATTTTTGTACTCCTCGCCCACTTTTCATTCTTTTCTTTTAATTTGCTCATAACTATAGGTAGTCCAAGGACATGACTCTGTTAGCGATAAGACCGCCTATTGTTACCACTGTATTGTAATGTGTTCTTCTATTGTTTTCATTCTATGTGGTATGCAACAAAGTTTTTTTTTGTATTGTATTTGTATATTCCATCAATGCTAATTAATGGAATATACAGTTTCATCTTCCAATTACATCAGTTTCACTATCTCCGACATTCGTGTTCACCAACAATTTGAACGAAGAATTTGTGTTCACAAAGAATATTAAAGTTGTACCTATTTTTATGTTTTGCTCTATGTATTCCAACTCCATCAATTTCAAATGGTGTATTTTGAGATATAAGATACCGAGTTGTTTGCAAACTTAATACAATTTTTCGTTTGTTTTCCTGCTTCGTCTCGAATAACACATTAGCACAGCTGTCGCTGCAAATATAAATGGCCAAAGATATCACATATATCATATTACTGATGAATGGGTGTACATATCGTAACATCACACGTGTATTTTCCGCTAGGGTAGGCAGAGTTCACCAGTTGAAGTATGTAGTTGAACATATTGCCATATAAGGAATTTTAAGTTAGAAAACGCATATAGTACTTGTCCCAGGAATCGAAGCCAGGTCCTTTTAAATATCCGTAGCGCTTACAGTCGCTCGAAAAGCCTAGTAGTAAAATTGATTTTCCTAGTAGTAGCTCCGCTTAGGCTTATTTTCTATTCCATGGTGGAACGTATAGCGTGTTAGGGATTTGTAGCAATATAAAACGCATAAAAAAGCGGGGGAAAAGAGTGTGTACATTCAGCGTTTTAAGATAATGGTCCTTGATATAATATTTTTTCATATAGAGATCATGTCTGGAGTTTTACATAACCTTAAAATAATTTCTTTGTACATTGCGGGCAGCATCAAGTTGGATTTATTATCCGCTCCCTTAACCATCCATCTTAATTCGAAATCACGCGTGAACCTTTTAAAAAGAGATGGATTTTCTGGGAAGAACCATGACCAACCTAAGTATGACGTGAAATACTTTCAATTTATATCAAGTAAATAAAACGTGTTTAAATCACGAATTATTATGATCTAAGTTTTAGGGGAAATTCAATTTCCGTTTTCTCCGAAACTGGACGGTACCTTGTTTTGGGAATGATACATTTACATAGATAATATTATTTACGATTAGTTAAAGTGAGATATTCGCTCAATTTCTAAGCCCCTACCGGTTTGTTTGTTGTTTTCTCTTCACGACTTAAGCAAATTTCGTCTTAAATGTGCTTACCATTGTATACCGTTTCCGACTAAATTTGATTGAAACGATTTGTTCGCGTTGCAATTCCAGAGTATTCGACGCTGAGAAAGCAAACGTGAACTCTAATTGATCGTTCGTTTCATTCGTTCATTCAATCGAATATGTTTTTTTTATTTATTTTACGTAGCAATCAGGCAGACGGATTGTCTAATGTACAGTGTAACGCTAGAGGATTTCTTTTATTGATATTAAAAGATATTTCTTTTCAGGATGACACTCTCGTTGGTCAAGTGGTTGCTAGTGAGATAGCTGATCGAGAGGTCTTAGGTTCGATGCTAGGGTCATTCAAGTATTATTAGGTTTTTTCAACTCAAAATTCCCATTAGTAGCACGGAGTCTGCAATTGTGTCACCTCACATCAATTGGCCCGCCCCCTATTACGTAACAAAAAATGTAACATAGGAGTGATACAATCCTCTGTCTGTCGGAGAAACAGGCGTTTCTAATTGTTATAATGAAATGTACCGCATATATTATATACAGCATATATTTGTCCTTCGCATGTACGTGAACTGTCGTTGACGTAAACGATTGATGTCGTTAAAGATCTGCTTGTCAACGTTATTTATTTATTTGTGGCACTTAAACTCTTCAGAATGAAAAGGTCTGTAAGATTTTCATTTCGTAAATATAACATTACTAGCTTTATTGACAATGTTTTTTACGTGCATAGGAAAAAAATTAAAATAATCCGAAGCAAAAACATACTTTTAAGCAATGTTATTTATTTCATTGTTTTTAGTTAAAATATCCAATTTGTTTATTTGGGTTACTAAAGCGAGACGTACAGTTGACTGTATGAAAAATCGTTTTTTTTTTAACTTTAATAATTTATTGTTTATTACAAGCATAGGCTCAATACCCTCATGTGAAATCTAGATATCGTAAAAATTCTTTTTAGATTAGGGCGTAGAGTAGGCCGCCCGCTTCGCTAATCGTGGATTAAAGGTACGACAAAAGATTTCTCGATTAAAATACCTTTATGATCTCCTGACTGTCGAAGAAGAGCTTTGAACAATTTAATTATAATTTTATTGTAGATAAGCCAAGAGCCACCAACATTGATTTTTTTTCTGATTTGAATGAGACATTTCGATGTAGTAGAATGTGAAAATGTATAATAAACTCCAATTGTATTAAATTTGTACTATACTCGGTCCGCTAGTTATAGCGCGATCAGTGAACGAACAAAATGAACAGTCAGACGAAAATAACTAAACACGATTTTTTTGTCAACTGTATCGTGTATCTAACAAGCAATATATTTTCAAAAGACATACGTTTTGTGGTGGTTTTATTGTTGTTGCTCTTTTATTAATTTATTCTTTTGTAGTATCTTAAACAGAGGGGTACAAGGGCGTATTTAATGCCTAATGGCATTCTCTCTTAGTGAATACTGGCTGGTGGAGAGAGCATGTGTATATAATATAGGTGTATATTACAATAGGTGTGTATAATATAAAAGTGTGTACAATAATAATATTAATATATACACAAACATACTTCGAGTATGGGATAGAAAGTATATAAGGAGCAACTTTTTAAATTTGCTTCTGTTCTTCTGCTTTTCTAATATGTATATTCAGGTAGGACGTTGCAGAGTACGAGTAGTATTGCTTGAACAGTGAAGAAATATCGAAAGAAACTACCTCTACACACTGGAATGTCAAGCTTAAGATTATTAGTGGAACTATGTTATCATTTAAAAAAAACAAAAAAAAAAACGTACTTACCATCATTTGGTGTCTGGCAACGTTTAAGTAAGGAGGTTTCTGTCACAGTAGGTACAGTAAGTAGGGTTTTATCCTACCAAACAGGGAGTCTGACATTAAAACTGTCACGAACTCCCGGAATATATTATGAATAAATGAAGCCCTTCGAGGTGAAATAGTGGCTAAAGGGTGTAACACAGCTTTTGCTGAAGCCAGATTATGGTCCCTTTGAGAGCTGTTTTTCAGCCCCCTCACTCCCTTTGCTCCCCGTTAAGTACAAAGTTTAGGGCTGTGCATTCGTAACACACTATGTTTGTGAGTTAAGTGTTACAGAGGTGTACATTAAAATTATAAATGCCAAAGTTACTACGTCTGTTTTTTCTGTTTTTCATATCATCGTGTTAAAACAGTTAAATGGATTTTGGACAGTCTAAAGGTATGTTTTAATGGTAACGATACGTTTAACTTCAAGTGCGTTTTTAAACCGACCCGTGAACGAGGCACACGGGGACCAGAAAACTAAACGTTTGATGAGAATTAATGAGAGTTCTATACAATTTATTCTCCAGTAGCAACTGTTTAATAAACAAATGAATAATAATATACTTTATACTTTTTGCCTACCTTGTAAGAGAAATGGCGTGAATATATGTACGTATATATAATGATGTAACAATTTCATACTTATTTTTTTGTATATATAATGTATAAAACAAATATCACCCATTCATGGTTTCATTACGGATTTTCCGAAACTGTAAGATCTTAAGACTGTTAATGTAGGAGGCATGTTCCTATGGTTAAGTAAGCGTACATTAAAACAGATTTTACCAAAATTAACTCACAAGGACGTTTGCGGTGACGTCTGCCCTTTAAATAATATACTTAGGCAGGCATGTTTGCCAAATGTATATTTACTGTCTACATACTTAGTAGGGTGTCCATTTTTGTATCTATGACTCCTCAAGGCACTTGTGAAAGTTTTTCTAAGGATGCCACTGTCAATCATAAAATCAATAAAATAAGAAGTACCTACGTTATAAATACATAAACGTAAATACATAAAGAAACGTAACTTCACGGCTGTTCCCAAAGAGGCAGACAGAGTAGTGTAGTACACACCCACGTTTACCTAGCTCTAGCGTGTGGGGTCGAAGATAGAATACATCTCCCGACATCATGACGAGAAACTAAGGTGTCGTGAGAGGCGACTAAGCCTGGCGCTGAAGAGCGCGATATGACGCGGCCTGCAAGAAGTCGGGCTCTTCGATCCTCAACCCATATGCCTTGCGTGGGGATTATGGGAAAAAACCTCTCAAAGGAGGGTTGTATCTAGCAATGGACTTAAAAAGGTGGATGATGATGAATTGACTGCTCGCTAGTCTAGTTTGCAACACTATTTTGTCTAGATGGAAAAACTACTCTTCACAGCTGCCACTAAGAACTGAGCTACTCGTATGTAACGAATATCATTTTTTGAACATTCGTGAATGCGAATGCGAATATTTGCTATCGAAATTTAATTATTGTGCTTCATTTCCCAATCTTAAGTAAATAAATAAATAATACCAAATGATAAAGTGAAGAATGATAATGTGATTACGAGGTAACGTCACTTTTTTCTTGTTTTAAAAAACATAAGAAACGAATGGATTCTGAATTTATTAACCTTTTTTCTGATATTCATATTCGCAAAACATTCGCAGAAATTTCGCGAATGCGAATGCAAACGCGAATATTCGTTACATCACTAAGAACTTTAATACATCTGTTTCTTCTGTGTTAGTTTCTCTTCTGTACAATGTAAGAGAAACAAAAGCGTCAACTCGCTTCAAGTCGCCGTCCGACGTACAGCAGAAGCCATAATTATGCAACCTTTAAACATTTAACTCATTTCATCTACAATTCCAGTAGTTCTCTGCTATTTACGCAGCATTATGCTCAACTCACACGTACTCAGAAGTAACTAAACTATGTTGACATCTGTGTAATGACGATTTTTGAAGTGAAAACTTCTTTAGCAGCGTTGTGCACTTTTTGTCATGGGCAAAAAATGTTAAACTCGCGTCAGGACGCGTGGCCTGGTCGAAAATTTGTAAGACGGAGTTGACGGGCGGTTGTCATGTTTGTGTACGATAGCGCAATAAATGAATATTGTATTTTACCACATAAATGATGTACTTTTGTACTGATAATTAAAGCAACTCGTGCAAAATTATTCCCTAACCATTCCAAAATATCAAAAATGCACAACGTTAATATTCAAGTTTTCACTTCCGCCGGCACTGCCGGAGTGCAATTCTATTTTTTTATATTCATTGTACATTTAATGATTGCCTCATTAGTCGTGTTGGTCCTGGGTTTAAATCCCGGGTCGGGTACTATTACATTTTTCTAATTTTTCTAATAGAAAATCTTTCTAGTAGTAGCTCGAAGTTTGGATACGGTGTAGATTAATAATTAATATTAATTAACAAATTCACCACCTATTCCATAGTAAGACGTAAACGTAACTGGGCAATCGTAGAAGCATTCTACATTCCCCTGCTTAACTCTTCCGGGATTACAGTCGTGATGTTACATGTTTCATTGTACATTTGTACTCTTCATTTGAGAGACGCATAGAGATACAAACAAAAACACTATTTTACTATTCATGCGAATAAAATATGTGCCTGACCGAAAATTGAGTCAGATATCCTCTGCGGTGTGGCCAGGGTGGTAACCTGTAGTGCTTGCTTGGTCACTATATGTATACCACTGTATCAGTCAATACGTGCTTTGTACATATTACGCTGCTGCTATGTGCTTTGTCAAAGCTCGTACGTCTGTGTTAACCCATAAGTTTAATTTTTGATTCAAATTGCAGCCCGTTCTTCGACTGAAGTGTGTTCAGCTTTGTTTCAATTGCAGACTTTTCTGCAATTTTTTTGACAATTGTTTAATTTAAAAAAGTGTTTTGTCCTCTGTGCGATAAAGGGATTTGATTATTGCATAAAGGCTTGAGAAGTTGAGTTAAACTAGAACAAAACGGTGAGCAAACCAAGGATTTTTTATTGGAAATTATCACTATTTTTGAATGTATTTACTATACTTATTGTATGGATTATTAGCCTAGTCCATTATTTCTTTCTTGGTAGAAATGATTTTATGACGTTCAAAATGCATCATTTTCAAAAGTACATTGCCACACGAGCAAGCTCCACTAGAGATAATTCCCAAGTAAATTTTTTAATACGAATGATTTGTCTTTTCTTGCAAAATAATTCCCAGTCTGCCCTAAAGTAATAGCACGTTGTAACATGATTTTCACGTACACAAAAGATCAATTTGGTGACGCAAAAGAACACGTTTTCACCGCAATAAGGAGATACTCGAGATCTTTGCGTGCGAAGATTTTTTTCAGTGTAGTCATTATATTTACGCTTCTGGTGATGTTAAAAGAAATTTTCGGGGGAGGAATGAACGGAATTTTTCTCTTACGTAAGGAAATTTAATCCCCTTTTCTTTTGTCTCTTGCCATCTGTGACCAAATATTGTGAGTTTTCATTCCATCCCTTCTGACCCAATGTTTATTCAGATTGCTCTTTCTCAAGATAATATGTGATATTGTAAATGTTATCACTTTCTTCGCTCACCTCTACGTTGTTCACAGAGAAAATAAATGATTCTATATCGGTATTGATCGATCGAATTGAATTCCATAATCCTAGCGTTATTATCGCTTTCACAAAAACAACTCTTAATTTTAAATTGTTGAACGGCAAAGATGCTGTAGGTTACCTACGTTTTAAACTGCTGTTTTAAATCGATAAGATTTTTGTACTGGTACTTATTAAATATTTTAACATCAATCACATATTTTGAAAAATTTATGTTCCTGCCCCGTTGATCGAATGGTTGCGAGCGCGACTACTGATCCAGACAACCAGGGTTCAAATGCCAGGTTGGGTGTTATTATATTTTAATCTGAATATAATTTCTAATTAAAATTTCTAGTAGTTTCTAGTAGTCGAAGTTTGGATTTGTCTCCGGTGTGTGGCAATAGGCTCAACACAGCAACTCTAACTATAGTTAAACACCGGTCTTTCCTAAGAATAAGACCATAGTTTACCGCGCTAATGACGCACGGGTGAGTAGAATTCTCATGCTTTATAGAACATCACTAAGGTTTCTCAGGCAGGTAATTTCCTCACTGTCATAGAAGCGATATTTTACCTTTAAATTTGACCTTTTCTAACCGTTTCTTATATGTTTCCTCTATTCCGCACTCCCAATGTTCCCATACATTATGTGAACCAAATACCGTAGTGTTAACCCTAAAACAGTCATTGCAAGTGGAGTATAAACAGTTCCATACGTCCAATTCGCTACAAAGGTCAGTATCGTTAAATTTAATGAGCCGTAAAGCAGCAGCTCCATTAATTTGATAACCCATTATCAAAATGTTCTGTATTTCTATACGCTGTGTTAATGTCTTCATTGTGTACGTTTTAATTATATTTATAATATTCAACATCCCATATATGAATATTATTGAAGTACCTAGTTAAAATATTAAAGTTAATTACATCTCAACCCGTGCACTGAAATCAACAGTATCTTGACTATTAATGTTAATGCACGTGCAAATAATTAATAACTATCAAAATTAAATTGAATTGATAAATTCTTTTGTAAACACTTTGTTATTTTGTAAGAGAACCGCGAGAACCCAAAAATGCTATAAAAACTCCATTCGGTCTATCCTGTGTCATTTCCCACCAGTCTTCCGCTCTGAGGTCGTCCAATTTCTCCTC
>DWDV01003987.1:0-10086 GCA_018245615.1 Mimoniades ocyalus
CAGCGCCAGCGCCGCCAGCGCGCACCAGCACAGCAGCGCAGCCAGCCAGCGGGCGCGCGCGCGCCCGCCGCCGCTCCACCTCGCGCACCACCCACGCATCTCCTGGAACACCAAACACGCGCATTGTCATTCGACACACACACAAGTAAATATTCTCATTGGGCATGTAGCGAGTACCGCTGAATACATAAATTGCGAGACTTCGTTATTATCCCAGCTAGCTGGCCTAGTTAGTACTTTAGCTATCCACTCTATAGAGAACTATCGACAACGTAGGTACTACTGTTTACTGTTAGGGCAATTAAAACGGAGAAGGAGATTAGTTACAGACCTGCGAGTCTCCGGGGCCGCGTCACACGCATCATATTCAGCTCTGCTCTTTATCGCACTAAAACTTTCAAGGCGACCACTAGTTAATTTGCTTCAAGGCAACTTCAACTAGAGCTGACTCTATATTTGAATACATTTTGAAATTTCTTTTACTCTAGTATACTCTTTACACTGGTGGTTCGCACGTTAGGATAAGCATAGCTCCCAACCGAACCTACCGATCACACTAGGCAGCGGCTCGCAGCCCTGGACAACGGGAGGTGACGCCCGCTGTCACGGGGAATGGTCACAGATTCACTAACAATGACATAAGCAGCTTACGTTCAGAATTGAACAGTGCGCTTATGGGTTATTTTATTTGTTTAAACCATTTGCAACTACCAGTCGCATTTTGATAAATGGTTTCCACTTCGATAAGCAATTTTTAAGAAACCTTTAAGTGACTTAACAGCATTGCGTTACGAGTCCTACGAGGGATCAGTGATCAACAGGAGAGGCCAATGTGTGAGTAGATAATACAGAGCGCGGCAGAGTAAAATTGGTTAAACAAACCGTCAACAACATTAGCAATTAAGAATTCAGTGCTCGTGTGATGAAATAACTCACCCTGTGTCCCTCCTCTCTGGCTGGCAAGTGATCACAGGGGTTGGGACCAGCACATCCAACCATGCCTACTGTCATACCGAAGTGCAGTTCATGAAAGTACGTCAGTAACACCGGCTTTCGCAAATTTTGGGAGAGTACTACGGTTACCTACAGACTTAATCACTGGTATACAGCCTGACACTCCACGGAGCATAACGGAATATGCGAACAACTTGCGCCATAAGATGAATGACGTTTATGAACATGTTAGGCAGTCGGGTCAACAAATGTCTGGGAGAATGAAGACCCGCTATGACCGGAAACTGAACAATAGGGGATTCGACGAAGGGTCACTAGTGTGGTTACATAGCCCAATTCGCAGCAAAGGGAAATGTCCGAAGCTACAAGCTAAATGGGATGGGCCCTATCGAGTAGTGACTAAAATAAATGATGTGACCTATCGGATCCAGAAAGGAAGAAGCATCCCTAAGATTGTTCATGTGGATCGATTGGCGCAATATTACGGAACTAATAATGCTCGGGACGAGCATAGTCCTAGGAGGGGGTAGTGTTGCGCAATCGAACAGATTAGAATAAAGTACTAGCAACAACTAGAAACTTAGAGTCGCGCACGCATAGGTAAAACGACGGCATGAAGTTTCTAGTACCTTCTGCAACATTCGACACAGTAGCCTCCTCTGGTGTCAAGTAGCTGAACTACTTTTTAACAGACTTCCAAAAATGGAGGAGGTACCTACTCAATTCATCTGTATTTTTTTTTGTTTGTTACTTCATAACTTCGAACTGGGTGAACCGATTTTGATGATTCTTTTTTAAATGGAAAGGTGGTGCTTCCCGTTTGGTCCCAGTTCTGACAATGACATGACAAAATCACATAAGTATTAAATTTGCATTAAGTGTGTGCGCGAGAAATGGACGAATAACTCAACATCTCGTTAACCGATTTCGATGATTCTTTTTTATTGGAAAGGGTATACTTCAATTCAAAGGTAGTCTGATAGAGTTAGGTTTGTAAATAAGTTGTAGCAACCGTCGTACGTGAATCATTACCAAAAGAATACTAGGAAATCATTCCATATTATAATGTATAACTAAGTTAGTAAACAGAACTGTCAAAATTTTAAAATTAATAATTCAGAAAAATATGTTTTTAGGTGTTTGAACTTCACGATAAAAATTATTACCATACCTAAATTAGATACCATAATGTTATTTCTAAGTTGCTGCCTGATTTCGTAGTTCGTTAAATTATTTCCTGGTTTTTGAATTCATTTGGGATACAACATAGTAAATATAAGCAGATGGAAAAGCTGTAGGAGATACCAATCTGCAAAATAATTTGGATACACTTAATATTATGTACCTTTTCATTTGCGAACTGAACAAATATTTTTATCCCATGTCATGGTTCTCCGGGTATACCTCAGAAGGAAGCTCATTTCCACATCTTGCACGCCCGTGGCAAAAACGAACGCACAAACCGAACCGTAAAGGACCGCCACGCGTCCACGTGCTGTGTATTTTGCTGTGTTTAAGCTCAAAAACTGGGGTAGTACAAATTAGTCCTGAGAAGTAGCAGAATAATATATTTATGTTTAATTGAATGCTTATTTGTTTTAACAGACTGATTGAAGCTTATTATTTCTATAAAAAAAAGGCACAAGTATTCAGCAAAATCTTTATTTTTCTAAATAAAGTGTTCTCTATATTATATTTAATATATACAATAAAGAAGATACATATATATGGCTGCTCTTAATCAAATAGACTAGATGATTAGTGTGTTAGTTCATTCTGATGTTTTTTGTTCTTTAGCTTTCAGAGTTTCAAACTCTTTGAAAATTTTTTCACTCAACTTTTCACCCTCGTCGTCAATTTGTTCAACTGCCAAAACTTCTGGTATGTAAAACTGCATCATGTTTTGTACCTAAACAAAAAAATTAATACAACATATTACTAAATAATTCATTGTAAAATAACCAGCGTAACTTGGTGAACATGAGTCTACTAATGCTCAGATCTTATGATCATGTTGTAATAGGGTGTCATATTATAATAGGCATAATCTTTTATTCTGTAGTCTTTTTAAGGATAACAAGCTGCCATCTATTCAATCATTAATTTTTTTCACAATTTTACATAATTATAACAATTTAAGTATGAATTGTTGGAGTTAAAAATAGACCTTGAAGTCCAAATTACTGGTAATACTTTGTAGACTATTAATTTGGTAAACAAAACGTCAATTAAGTTAATCTGCAGTAATCCACTAATAGTTTACTTTTGTAAAGGGGAAATGGAACTGTCCATTGTACAGTTTATATCACTGAAAATGCTGTGAAACATATTAGTAGGGTTACAGATGGTAATATATTCTTTTATGTATATTGTTTGTAATTATACATGCCATTTGTGGTGAAGGTGAATTTATTTATGCAGTATGGCAGTTTATGGATCCACAGATTAATGAAAAATAACTTTAACTAATACACTGTTAACTAATATGCAGTATTGACAAATACTGGTCGTCTTTAATATGAAATCCCACTTGAACATTTATGTAAGTAGGGTACACCTGAAATTAAGCATTTTATTAACATTCATGTTATGCATAAATGCTACTCTTATAAGTCTATATTTCTTTGCAAAGACCAATCTGTCTCAAAGAGACTAGACTCTTTCCCATCCCCTTGAAAGCCTATGGGCAAGACTCAAGTGAAACACTAGACACTTTAAAAAAAAAAGGAATTTCAAATGTGACTGCCGATCAGGAAGTCCTGGGTTCAGTTCCCGGGTTGGGCACTACTAAGTTTTTCTAATTTAGATTTTCTAGTAGTGGCTCGGAGTCTGGATATGTGCCCAGTGTATGGCAATAGGCTCACCACCTATTACATTGTGGGATGTAAACATAACTGGTCAAACGTGGGAGTGTTCTTCATTCCTCTGCCTACCTCTTCAGGGGTTATAGGTGTGATGTTAAGTTTTTTTTTTAAGTGATTTCAAAAAGCACTACAAAATAATTGATTCTCAAAGGAGACAGTAAACAAAATTAGTAAAAGATCTATACCATAAATTATCATAAAAAATGTTAATATAAAAATTTTATATTACTGTTTCACATAATGAATTGTACTATATCAAAAAATTGTGACACATTTAACGTCTTAATATTAAACCATGTACCTAAATATTTAATACTTACACCATTTTTTAATGTAACTATTGAGCTTGGACATGATGAGCAGGAACCTTGCATTTTCAATTTAAGGACTCCATCTTTGAAATCTACAAACAGCACATCACCACCATCTTCTTGGACAGTCGGTCTGATTCTAGTGTCCAACAGCTCCTTTATCATCTGGACTATTTCATCATCGTCTTCATTGATTTCTAGGGGAAAGAAACAATTTCACTATGGCATGTAAGGAGAAAGGAATGTAACAAGGCTACTAAGATATTAAAAATGTAGCTGATTTGACCACAATTTGTTTCTTAATATTGTAACCAATAATTAATAGAAACCATAGATAACAAAATGTTACTGAAATCATAAAATATGTCTTACGTGTGTCCCCAGATGGCTTAGCATCAGTAACTATAGGCAATCCACTGGCAAAGAAATCCATTATCGTTGCAAATATGTCCGGTTTCAACAATTTCCATTCCACATCATCATCTTGCTTAGTTACCGTGATGAAGTCAGATCCAAAAAACACTGCCTTCACACCTTCGATGCGGAATATCATTTTTGCTGGAAACATTTGTTTTATAAAAGTAAAACTTTTTTTTGGAGTTGCTGCAATGTTTGAATAAAATTAACCCATAAATTTGAGTAACTTACAGGCTTTACATACAAGTCAAATGAATAATGGTAGTGCAGTTTATTTATGTACATGTAGACAATCAGAAATTCAATATGAATCTATAAATAGATATATATCTATATTATAAATAGATATGTAAATTTGAATGTATTCAGATGAAAATGCTTCAAAGCACATCATTATATGTATATAAGTATAATTGATGTTGTGTTATTATCTCTTAATAAAAAAACAGTGTTTAAAATACAAAAACCTGATGGCATGAAAGCTTATTCTCATTTAAGTATACATTTATTTAATGCTAAGATTTATGGAATACTCAAGACCTGTGAAACAATTACTGATTTTTAAGTGCAGATTTAATTTGCAATATAATTTAAGGTCATAACATTTTGCATAGACAATAGACAAACATATATAACTATTTGACCGCCCATTGGTCTAGTAATTAAACTGATGACCTGATTATCATGTGTTTAGCCTGCACCCAAATTATAATACTCATTGAATTAGCATGCTTATTTGTTCTGCATCTAAGTAAAAAATTTACTAGGTATATAAGTGTGTTTCAATACAAATCTATCTATAGAATCATCTATATAAGTATGTACTTAGAAATGCATATTATTTAGCTTTTCGGATTTTGAGATCAGATTGCTCTGTAATTTTTTTTATTATTATTGCAAAAAAGTAGTATATGTGTATATAAACTTACACTTCAAATTATGCGCAAATAATTTATGTAAAATGTTACCTAAAGGACTGCAGTGAGCGGCGCCTATATTTGGAAAATCCAGTGTTTGTCCAGGCTCCAAGACTTTGGTGCCCGGTAAGAATTTCAAGCAGTTAGGATTCGGAGTTTCTTGAGTTTGAATGAACATGGTCCGGCAATTGCAAGAATTAAGCAGAGGTTTCTTTTTAATAGACTTCATATATTCTGGCTGCATACGGGGTAACCAGCTGAATTGTTTAATGTCACTGTACCTAAAGGTAATAATGTTTTAATAAATAAATTGATTCTCTACGAACTTTATATTTCAAATGAATCCAGTAGTACCTGTACGAATTGGACGCACAAATACGGGTACATTGGTTTCCTACCCGAAGGTATCGTAATGGGTTTCGTAGCATATTTTTTTATAACTCCCTATATAATGATGTGTTTAATAGTGAAATATTTTGATTAAAATTATGAAGCAAAATATTTTGACGTAAGAAAATTGAATGTCACTGTCAAGTTCAGAATTAAGATTTAAAACATTTTTTTGTGTTTATATAGCTTACATAATCCAAATATTCTGCCAAAGCACGAACTAATAGAGAATCCTAAAAGTACTCCCAAAAATCTCTCCTACCGTAAGAACTGACTGTATTATTCTGCTTGACAATATTAAAGAACATTATTTTAAGCATGCTGCTTGACAATATTAAAGAACATTATTTAAAGAACACAATTTATATTTTGCGCTAAAAAATTATATTATTTTTCTAATATATTAATTACAGTCAATTTCCACAAAATTATTTTAATAAATAGTTGGTCGATAAAAAATATGACTATTTAAAATAAGTGTGTTATCATATCGAAACAATAAATAGATAAAAGATAAGACCTTAAGAGGTGACGATTGGTGCACAATTTGTATTCGATTTCTGCGCATACCTATCTGTTCACCAATGGTCCGCTATTCGGCGTGTAGTCCACATAACGGATCAGTGTACCAACTTTTGTGCAGCTACAATAGACTTAGTAGCTGTAGAAAATATTAATTCAAACTAAAGCTCAGTACTTCGCTTCTCAATTCACTCACTTTTACAAGCTGTTATTCGTGCCTTCGTTTCGCGGAAAACTGTTAACATTGAATTAAAAAAAATATTCTTAGTAGCCTTTGTTTTGCAGAGTTCGAGTTCATTATATTCATAATATATTTAATTTTTAACAAAATTTTAACCACGATCCAGAAAAATGTGATTTTTTTATTTTAATAAAAATCGATATAAAACGATGAAGATCCATTTCCATCACCTGACTAAATAAAAAGTAAGAAAGTTTATAGGAAACAGCAAGTACTGATAAATATTGGTTTCTTATCGTTCTACAGTCACAATAGTTTGGGCCCAAACAGGTCTATTTGATTTATAGTCAAATTATACGGGTCTTTCCTGTAAGTATACCAACTAAATAATGTTTAATATTATGGCAATCAATCTATGAACTTTTAATTCTGTAAATAGCTTAATGATAAAAATAAAGATCAAAAAATTTCATTGTCATTACTCTTTGTGTAGTTCGACTGTTAAACAAGTCTCCTTTCCAAAATTGCTTGCTTAGCTTACTAACGATGAAATTTTATTGTCTCAGCTTACACCTATAGAATATAAATATTTATATTACTTATGTGCTTATTTATGCTTACTAGTTATGTATGTATTTATTTTAAGAGATAATTTAAATCATACTATATGTCGCTTAACGCCTAGCTTTTCCCACCCCTCCTTTACTTCTCCCCCGCACTGTGTTGGTTTTTTATAAAGTTAATTCCTGATTGCATGTCTCTTAAATATATTTTTTGCGTATGTTATATCTTACAATTTTGTACGCCTCGCCAACTTATTTTACTTTCCTCTTCATTCGGTTCTAAACTTTAGGTTGTCTGGAAGAGATCGCTCTTAGCGATAAGACCGCCTATTGTTACTACCGTGTAATCTTGCGTTTTTTTTACTGTTTTTGTCTATGTGTATGTCAACGTGGTGTGCAATAAAATGTTTTTGTATTGTATTGTATTGTATGTAAGGGGTTAGACAATAAAATAAAAAATACAAATTACATGGATTTTGAATATGAGAACCAACTTTATTATATTAATTAAGAATATTTTTCGTTTTTAAATACATAAGTACATAGCCATCGTCGAGTTTGACAGTATGTACAATTTTTGCAAAATTAGAATAAGGGTAGGCAGGGAAGTGTAATACACTCCCCCCTCTCCCCAATTACTTTTACGTGCTTCCATGGAATAGGGGCGTAGCCTATTGTCATACAACGGGCACAAGTCCCGACTCCGAGCAGCTACTAGGAATTTCAAATCAGAAAAACCCAGCAATACCCGACCCGGGATTCGTACCCAGGACCTCTCGATTAATAGTCACGCTTTCATCCACTTGATCAACGAGGCTGCCTTCATTAGGTACACAGGCATTATTAACTGTAATCTTATATACTTCAATTCATTCATTAACAAGTAGGTACTTATTGTTTTAAAATATCCTCGCATAATTAAAATTATTCTCTAACAAGAAATGATTTTATATAAATAAAATAACAAGTACGCAATGTAATAATGTAGTAAGTTTATTTGATGTAAGTACACAATTACTCATTAACGTCCTTAATCTAGTAGCCAACAGTGAAAAGCAATTAAACTAAAAGCTCTAATATATATAGGCAATATATCTTATACATATATGTTTATGCCTAAAACTGTACATTTACAATAAAAAACTAGTCTTACTAAAACAGGCGCGGAACGGTGTTACCAAATGATTGACATTCTATAATTTTCTGTTTTTTTTTTTTAATTATAATATAATATTCGCTAAGAGTCTGTCAACCAATCAAATAAACAGGATATTTGATATCAATAATTAATTTTATTACTAGCCAATTAAGGCCTGTGTCTCACGCTCATTAGGCCAATTGATATAGTTTGTCGGAGTGTTTTGTTAATTTATTCTTAAGAAATAAACTCAACGTTTCAGAACATCCTGCGTGACTTTCCTATAATACTAATTGGTCAAATAACTGTTCATACTACAGTCGTACGTAAGAATCTAAGACACGCATTCTAATACATGTATGTATACCGTGTAATAAGTTTATACGTTTAACGACAAAAGTATCCAAAGGAGAGTGACCACCAAATTGAATAACAAACACAATTGAAGCCGCCACTGAACAAACGTAAACATAGATATGCATGATCGCAAATTTTTGCAACAGGCACATTTACATCGGTATTTAAATTACGGATTGCATCGGCACACACAACACGATGGGAATAAAAACCAGTCCATGAATATGCCGGCGCAATCGTCGTTGGGGTCATAGGCCAATAGGCGGTGCCATTTATACTTTTGCTCACAACCGCAGTCACCGGAGCACCGTGCGGTTGATTTCTTGCTGAAAATTAAATACAATTTTCATTAGGTATATTCTGATTAGAATTCATTATTACTCGCGCTACTTGGTAGTTTTGTTTTTTACAAATATATGTAGTGGAAATGTTCTATAATTTCGATATTCAAAATTGTTAGATGTCAATTAAACAAATATAAAACTAATATAAAATTATTAATTGGGCACATCTAAAAGTTCATTGCCGAACTTGCAATGGTATTAAATCATTTTTCGCTTAAATCATCACGCCAGTTGTAGACTATAATATTTATTTTACTGCTCCAATAAGAACAAGGAAGTTGTAGTGCTAATGTAGTATAATAAAAAAGTAGGTGCAAATATATTTTTTGTAGCATTATTGGAAGCTTTCATTTTCTTTTTTAATTATTTCAATAGTAATATTTGACTGAAAATCATAAAAACGATGTAATAAAGCAGTATTATATTACTGGCTGTGTTTATAGACTTCTTTTTTATTGTTATTTTTTACTCAAAAAATTAGTTCTTATTTCAAATTACATTAATGGGGACGTTAAGGTTTATGACTGTTTATCACATCCTTAAAATGTCGACATGACGCTTGTAATAACCGAAGAGGTAGGCACTCATATCAGGCAATGCATAACATGAAAAAATAAAGTACCTGCAAACCTCTTGATGAATCGCTTGCTCAAAATGCATGGTGTTGACGATAGCGCGCAGCTTCCTCGCGGAGTTCAGTGCCCAGTACGGTGTCATAATCTCAGTTTTACTCTCGCAAGCATCTATCCTGCGAAAATCGATCCGACTTTAACTTCGTAGAAACTTTATGATATAATTTTTTTTTTTGTAATATTAAAGGCATGGTTTAAGTATCTACAGCAAATACGGTATGTAACTGACCTTCTTACTCAGCAAGTGTCTATTACTTTTGAGTCAGTTTCATCGTCATTGTCATCAGCCTATTGTAGTCCACTGCTGGACAAAGGCCTCCCTTGAAGGGATTTGCCCATAATCCCCATACTGAGCATGTTTGGGGATCGCAAAGCATACCCTCCGCGGCTGCCCATAAGTGCCCATCACTTTACTATATTACAATTTGCGATATTATAGGTTTTACGAGGTCTTGTACCTACAGCTCGGGACCAGAATAAGAGCTACGGTATCTCC
>DWDV01003988.1:0-10086 GCA_018245615.1 Mimoniades ocyalus
TTCGACCCGGGAATCGAACCCGGGACCTCCCGATCGGCAGTCGCACTTGCAACAAACACGACCAACGAGGCAGTAATGACAATGTTATACTTAATACTATAATCACAATAAGATTGATAAGGAAGATGCCTTGTATGAAAGAGAAGTTTGGTGAAAAAATAAGAAAGGACATTATCCATTGGTTCGAACATGTTGAGAGAATGGCTGATGAAAGAATGACGAAACAGATATACAACGGGAATGTCGACGGACGCAGGTGCCGAAGAAAGCCAAGACCCACATATCTTGATCAAATAGGCCAGATAATGGTACATGGAGGAGTTCGAAGTCTTCGAAACCGGCGCGCGGGTATAAAGTAAGTGATGAATGTAGAAGAAGTGTGGCAGATACGCAAGGGTAGAGATATTTGGCACTTGGTGCTCTCTGCTTACCCCGTAAGGGACCTGGCGTGAGACATGTATGTATGGACAATAAAATTTTGTTATGGCATAAATATTTTAACGAATAGTCCTTAAATATCGTAGTTTGTACCTATATCTGAAATGACAGTTATCATTCCATTCACTCATCTATTCAGCTTCTGTACAGCTGGAGTTGATGTGCACTTTGTTGCTGCAGCGTAATTATGTATGAATAGAGAAAAATATTTTATGAATTCGTCATAGCCAGTGAAAATGACAATACGGATACAATTTGCGCGCCAAAATCACTTTTATTTAGTACTGTATTATGCCAGTCACGATACTCATAACTCTGAATAACACGTCTTCATAATGTAAAGGTGCAGACAAACTGACGGAATACAACATGAATATATGCATTTTTGTTCGAGAAAGAAAATATAAATAATGCCAACATGATTTTCATTACAAAATATTTAAAACAACAAATGAAGATTTACTACATCATGACAATTTTTTATCTCAATAAATATCTACATAATGACAGTGATAGTTTTTAAAGTACCTACTTGGTTTTAAAAAATTAAAATATTTAAAATGATAAAACTTATTTCAAAATCGCAAATAGTTTTTGGTTTACGGACGAAAATCGTACATGTTTTCGCCGAGCTCGTTAATTAATGCCGCTTGCGACTTTTAGTAAAATTTAAAGCAACATGCAAATTTGAACAACCAAAAACGTACGTATGAAGAAATTTTAAAGTAATCCTTTTTAAATTTGCCATATTCATTCTCGCACCTCACAGTGTGTTCATAGCGGACGTGAAATTCTAGAACATTGTAATTATTACAACGCATTTTCAACTATTTTTTACCTACTTTAAGCAGTAATATAATGTTGCTTATAACTTAGTTTGAGTGGAAAACTAGATAATTACATCCCTTATTTCACCCTTCTAGGGGTGAATGTGAAATGTATTTTAAGTAGCCTGCTTTCTTTCCGAGGGTTCGATCTATGCTAATTTTAAAATTTCATATCAAAACAGTTCAATGTTGTTGATTCATGTTTGAATCCTACAGGATTAAACAAATAAAAATGACAAACCTAAAAAACGTTTCGTAATTCAGTTAATGTAGTTTTCTTTAATTCTTATTCTACTCATATAATATATATTTTTTTATTGTTTTCATTTTTGTTTTTAAAATACTTGTAACACTCGCATATCGCATTATCATAGCTTTGATAAACGAACAATTTTAAAACTCATAAATTTTAAAGGCTCACAAGGAAACATAAAATATCGTTAGCTAGTGTGCAAGAGCCTTAACTCGAACAAAACTTGCTGAAAGTTGCTCGCGAGTAACTTAATTCTCCCCGAAAGAACTTAGGAGAGGGCCTCAGAAATTGTATCCCTAGAAAAATATATTTCCCTTTGAGGGAGATGGTGTGTGCGATATATATGATACGTTGTACTGGGAATAGATTTATTTTGCATAAAGTTATACAAAGTGCGAAAGTTCCCATTTCCTGGGCACGTGCGAGTGACTGTCTTATCCCTCAAACGAACACACGAAGATGAGGTCTTTGAGCTCATCCTATTTCATACATTTTTATTTTTCAACGTGTAATTTTCGTAGGTTCAACATCAGTGTCGATTATTCGACAACTTTCCTAATCGACATTTACAAATATATTACAATCGCGTATTTTCAACAGGCTCTAAAATGAAAATTTGTGTTTATACATAAACAATTTCTAACATTTATATATCATAAGAAATGAAACCATTACAATGATGGTGAAAATGCAAATAACATGTGAAGGCAAAGTGTTATTAAGTGTTATGACATTAAAAAGATTTATTTTTAATATATAAACTTTGGTTACAAATAATAGACAGTGTTTTTATTTTATTTTAATGAAGCTACCTAGAGTTAAGCTATCAGATCAATTTAATTCATTATTCTTTTATCTTATCAAATCGTTTCAAAAGATTTCATTTATCACGAGCTTTTTTCCGATGTTATCCAAAACAATCGGTACAAAACCTGCGAAGGCTTAGCGTGATTACGCTTTTCTCGTTTAACGAAGTGGATTCCGTAGCGTAAAGTAAATCTCAGGTCGCCGAAACTCTTCGCTATCTACACTCAAACGCGAGAAAAAAACGACGATCTACAATACAATCGGTCAATAAACAATACAAGGAAATCGACTTACGTGTATGTATAATATGTTAAAAGTACAAGAATCACGTCGGCTCTGTGAGGCAAGAAAGACATTGGTGCTCTGTGCCAAACACGTAAGAAATCTAGCGGGTACGCGAATCTAGTAATATATTCATTAAACGAAGAATAAAGTTACTGTAATGTTACTATAATGATACTGTTTCGATGATATTACAAAGTAAGTACTGGTGATTTGTAAGTACTTGAGTGACCTGGAGTGACGTCATACTAGTAGTAATTTCACCAGCGAAATAGAATATCGCTTTGATGATATTACAAAGTCATCGACCTAAGCCGCCATAACCAGTCATGAGTTCTGCCTAACCGCAAGTGAAATTTACTATTCCATAAGCAGAAACCCATTCATCTCGCGTCTCGTACGAACCGAGGCGGAATGTAAGGCACGTGACGCCCGTACAAAAGACACGCACGTTTTATATTGCCATATGCACATAATGCACAACTATTCATAAAAAAACGTAACATCACGCCTGTAATCCCCGAAGAGGTAGGCAGAGGACTGTAATAAGTACACTGCCACCTTTGACCAGCTACGTTTACGCCCCACAATGGAACAGGGGTGAACCTGTTGCCATACACATTCACACATATGTTTATTACATTTTACTTTAATTTTTCTTACTTACATTTTTTAACTGGTACGATAGCAAATACAATGTGTTAAACGTAATTGGGCTTTGACCCATTATAAAAATGTATAGCAAGCAAAAAAAACAGCGGGATACTGCTGGATTCGGATGGCTCAGGATCGAGAAGTGGCGCCGGTTAGGGGAAGCCTATATTCAGCACTGGACCGCCAAAGGTAGATGATAATGAAGCAAAAAACTATAGTCATCAACATCATGAGCAAGTCGGTATTCAATAATGAGCGCACTCACTCCCCGTCCTCAGCCTGCTGCATCCACCAAGGCAGCATCACCAGATTGTATGTACTATATTATACGGCCTAATAAAAACAGCATAAAAATACCCATTACTGGCAAATACGTGGAACCATTCACAATACACTCGTCGCCTGCTGATTTTCACTGCTTAATAGAAATTGCCGAGTGATTGTGTGGAAAATATTTTATCGCCCGTAGCGAACGCGGATTCGGATTGAGCTTTAAAAAAATATGAATTCGTTTTTTTTTATTAATCATCTGTCAGCGCCAGCTACCTGCGGGAGACCACGCAAGTCCCGCAGAATATACCTACTTTTCGTAAACGTACGGGTTTCTTCTTACTGCACGTGACACGAACAATACCTTAGTATAATCTTAGCAATACCTTAGTACGATTATTACAATAATTACTATTTTTCAACACTTTATCGTTCCACTGTTGGACATGGCTCCGAAAGAGAGCGTTCAGGCCCTAGACCATAGATAATAAAATATAAAATTAAACAGGTAACAGTTAAAACTAAGATTAGTTTGAGACATTTGCCAATAAGTAGCGTTTCCAGCTGTTAGAGATCTCTAAGCTAACGTAAGACGAGGACCCTGTAACTCATATAAAAATTAGTACCAAAATCGTTGGAAACAACGAATGAAACTATTGAACTGAATATAATCAAAATTTTAAAATTTGACTTTTGTATGTAAATCATCTGCTCTATACGTATGTTATGTTCGTAAATAAACTCACACCTGATAACGGTAATTATTAATGAGCGTCCATTCTGCGTAAGCACGTGCAATATATTTGTAAACATATGGCTTATCTACGGGTACAGTTGTGATCGAGCATAACTGCTGAATAGTACTGAGCTGAGGCTCGTGGAATCATAACAATGTGTTCAGTAGTATTTGGATGTTTTTCATTTTTCCCAACATGGATATTGTGGGTAGATATCAGATCGTCACAGAAAAGATATGGTATACCTAATGAAGTTTCTCTACCCCCTTGCAGTATTTTCCAAAAGTCTGCAATATTTAGTCTTAACTTTCCTTTAAGTAATCGACAAGGAAACGTAGCAATTGCTTTGAAATTTCACAAATGCTAGTCAACAGCTATAAATTTTAGTTTAGATCAATATATATTCAGCATGTGAATATCAAAGTTCCTAAATACAATAAACCAAACAAGTGAAGCGATTTCGATACAAGCATTTAATGCAAAATTTATGCTTCGCTACGTGTGATATGGAATGGTAATGAAATGTGTGTACTTAGAGTAAACTCATACTTTGGAGAGCAGCGAATTGGAATAAACAATCGAGATTCAGAAACGGAAGAATATCCTGAACGAACCGTGTAACCACAAAAGTTGTACGACTTTAGGTATATGCAACGTGATTTATTTTGAAATTACTAAATCATACTAAGTCGTGTTGGTTGCAAGTGTAACTGCCGATCGAGAGCTTCTGGGTTCAAATCCCGGGTCGGGCACTATTGGATTGGATCGCAAAATTAAGTTGCATATGAAAGTAACAGTAAAAAATCGAACTATGTTGTGTATACGATCGTAGCTTATTCACGCGGATGGGTTGTATAAAGCGAACTAGACGAATAATAAGTGAAGTGAATTGGAGCGTTTCAATAGAAGCAATTAAAAATGGATTTGCATAAGCGCTTCGTTGCGGCCGACAAAAGTGGAAGCGAAACGTTCATCGTTAGTGAGAGCTCGAGAGGCGGCGGAAATTTGACGAAACGAATGAAAATTGGACGCCGATAACAATCTGCAACTTAATTTCACCTTTGTCAGCTGTACTGAACGGTTTAATAACTCCAACTTTTTTTTCCAGTCCGATATTATAGTTGACGCAACATACTAAAAATAAAATAAACATGATGAGAAATTAAGAGCAGCATCATAAAGCTGGATAGGTTCAAGAGATACGAGTTTCTAGCTTTGCCAGTATTATTTTTGATGACGATTGTGATAAATTTATATATACCCTGTAATAAATCCAATATTTTCATACGTTAGTCTATTTTAAGGATCCATTTAATAAAATGACAGCAACGAAACCCATTTGTGATATTAAAATAGATGATATCTGTAGGTACGCGAGAATTATAAATGGTCATTATAATACCAAATAACGAATTTAGTACCTTTAAACTAAGTAATGTATCTAAGTATGTAACTAAAATGTATCCAACTAAGTGGGAGAAGTGAATCCAAATAATAAAAAGCGAAGTGAATTTTACACATACCTTTCAACCCTGGCTTAGTTAAAGCTTTTGCTACGTTCATTTGAAAGTGTTACGTACTTGTAAACGCGAAACCACTTCTACAGGACGCAGTAAATGGAAATACTTCTTAAAACGTTAAAGATCTCAACGTACCCAAAATAAATATAACCGTTCTAACACAAGTAAAAATTGTCTAATTTACCCACGTTTATCTAAGCGTCGTGTACCTACTCAACAAATTTCAATTGACGTACATTCTGCGAACAATGAACGATCGGTATGTTTACATTGGAGTAGTAGATATTAAATTAAGTGAACAAATGTATGATACAGAAATGTATCTCGTTAGCACCGATACACGCGGAAGAGCAGTGCATTGGACACAATGATCGCAATTGGAAACATGCAACAATCTGCGACTCAATTAACACTTCGTTTTGTAAGTGCTTGCGTCATCTGCATCGCTCTGTATTTTTGTATTAAAGTACCACGACGTCAGGTAGATCGCGTATAGTTATAAAAAAGTACCAATACTTTCTTTACTTTCATTCTAATTATTTCATTGTTTTTTGTTAATGAGATTATTGATGTTGTTTACTCTTGTTCGTTCTCATAAACATTGTTGAAAACTTATTTACTGTAATTCACACTTACTCTATGACCAAAAAGTGGCTCGCTCTGGACAACACCAAAAATTTGTCGCACATGCAAACGTAACTGGGCCAATGGAAATAAATCGCAGAATCGAAGTAAAACCATCCACAACGATGCAGCATTGGATCGTCAAAATCACATATAACATTTCTTATAGCAACATCACATTCAAATTTCCTCATATTTAAATACCAACAACGTTATGTTATTCATGATTTTACAAAAAGTGCAGTAAACTACACATACATGCGTTTACAGTGCACAACAGCAGTGCGAATTTGAACAAGTTTACTGCGGAAGAGCACTTTATTATGCAGAAGTAAATCACTCACTCGCTGTACATTCGCTGTTTGCGAAGAGAAATAAGCAAACTCATATGAGGCAACCGTAATTTTTAATGAGCGCCGATTTTGTGGAACCACGTCCACGAGATTTATTATTTTATTTATTAAATCCTGAACCGCCCTGCGCTCTTACAGACCTATTCACGAATTGTTATGTGCGCGTCCACGTTTTCATTCTATAATTAGCTTTTATAGCTCTTATGGGTTGAAGCTAAATACAAGGAGGGCAGCGAGTTATAGCTCCCAGTCATATTTAAGTGTTGGAGGGATGAACTTCGTGAGGTACTTAAGGGCACCTTATGTTAGATTCACACCTTGTGTCTGGTGCTGCTGAAACAAAGGAATATTTTTTGATAGAAAGCAATGTACGCGAAAGCGCTTCGTTCTCATTTTGTAGACAAGGAGCCTCCATGAAAAATGCAAGAACACTGTAATGAAGAATATGTACTATACATGTATACAGCATGTTTCCTTTGAAGAATGTCAGTGTGTCTCATCTCGACATAGCGAGCTCGTTATCAGCGTCGAGGCAGTCACGCCTGGAAGCGATTTCTTGTTTCGGAAGCAACATTTCTTAGTCGATTTCGGGTATAATCGTTAGATAAAAGTGGTTCAGCCATATCGAAAGCTTTTATGTTGTTGTAATATTTAATGGTAACCATTATACGTGGTAGAACCTGTGTAAGGTTCGCCCGGAGAATTGCCTCCGGTACACCTGTTTCTAACGAACAGGAATTATTTAAGTGTATGCTATAGTTTGAAGGGATGGCACACATACATATGGAAATAATATAGGCATAAAGTCCCCTAGCTACGATTTCGTAACCATTTTATTTTAATTCAACTTGTATTTGCACTCAAGCAATAGAATTTTTGTAAGTTCTGTCTGCCAATTTTTGTCTCTTTGAAGTTCAATCCTAGGATACTAATGGGTTTTGCAAAATCACAATTTACTCGTTGTTAACGATCCGAAACAAGTTAAATAACATTATTTCGAGGAGGACGTAACTTGTGACGAGGGTTGATCTTGAAAAACATGTTGAAAGCAAAATACTTTTTGACAAAATAGGCATAACTCTGACGCAACTTCACCGAAAGAGAACCGTCAAGTTACAGCAGTAGACTTTCAAATGGTTGACAATTGGTATGATGTTTTACATTGTCTGAAGCTTTTATCCCAGACTTTAAAATCGTTTACCCCCTTTCAACATCAACCTATGTTAATTAGCAGTCTATAATTTTCCGACAATCAATATAATCATCATTTCAAAATCATCACATTTAATTGGATTTGACTAAGTAAAATATCTGCGACGGATATGACGTCACACAGCGTACCAGCCAATCGGGCCTAGCCACCATACCAAGAAACTCCTACCGCCAAGCCAAACTAAGGGGACACGGCAATAAAAGTCGGTGCCAACAATTTTTATAGTAATTTTATTGTGATTAAAAATGTTCTATCGAAACTTATTCGTTTCGTTTACACTTGTTTTACATGATATTTTAATATAACCTTCAACTAGCTTCATTTAATATTTTTTCTACGTAGCCACATTATTATTCAACCATTGTTTCTTCTCGAGACTAACCTTATATCTACCGTACTTTTTTCCATTATTGACACGTTTATTCAAATATACATATACGTTTTAAATGGTTTACGGTTTTTCTTTCATGCGTGGTTATAAAATAAAGTAATAGTAATGTTACTTAAAGCTTCCCAAACTTATTACTATGTATACCTTAGTATAAGTATAGATATTTGTCATCTTTGATATTTACACAAAATTCAAAGAACCTATTGATAACATTCATGAACTACTATTATTTAAGTATATACGTTGTACGTATATAATTTATTATAAAATACGACTATGCAATCCATAATTAACTTTATATAGTCAAACCACGTACTAAAAAGATTTAATTAACAATCAAAATCATTGCAACCATACTCGATGCGTCATAATATATAAAAGTGCGTAATAAATTTAATTCTCACATTAATAATATCACTGCACTTGTAAATCACTTCGCGTCCACTTTATTTGCGCGCTCAAAATCTCGTGTGACGTAACCGTAATTTTTAATAACCGCCATTTTGTTCAATCACGTACAAGTCACATCCATCTTGTGTATTTGGAGACTCCGTCCGTTTAACGAATGAAATATTGGACGTTGCTGTTACATAGTGACAAGGAATTATTACCTACCCCGATATCTTCCTTGCTGGTTGTACAGTTCTGAAACGGAGTGGAGAAATCGTGCTTGAAATTAAAAGTGATATTCCATGTAAGTAGAAGTGAATGTACATTGTCAAAATTCACGTGCAGATTACTATAGTAAAAAATCTCGGATTAAGTCGGCCGGTGAAACATTTACGAGTATGTTCTTACGTTCACTGCAACTCCTATAAGACTAGGAATTTGCTTTTAAAACATTCAATCCACCATCAAAGTCTCTGAGACAGTTTGACAAATTTAATATAAGAATTGCGCTTGACTGCATAACTGTTCAGGACTACGAATCCCAATCATCTGGCCGAGAGTCAGCCAAGAATCGACCTCATACATAGTTATGTAATATTCGAAATCGTTTTTTATCTACTATCCGCTGTTGTGGCTTTTCTTGTCAGTTTTATTCTTGCTTTTTATCTGTTATTACCAGGGCCTTGTTTCGCAAGAACACTTTAACATTTTTCACACAATCTCTTTATTATTCTCATTAATATATCGCCTCGCCAGGTCCCATACGGGGTAGCAGAGAGCACCAAGTGTCAAATATGTAAACCACCTTACAAATTACAATTCTTATTACTTATCTAGGTGTAAATTTATAGAACATTATTTTGAGCAACTTGTATCTTGTTTCATTGTTTTGCAATCTCCATACTTTACGATATTACTGTTACACCTTTGTAATAAAATTATAAATACTATATACATACATATTACAAGCGGTCAGATAAAAAAACGTAACATCATGCCTGTAATCCCCGAAGAGGTACACAGAGGAGTGTAGTACACTCGCACGCTTCACCAGTTACAGAATTAAGATATGTTGTTGAATTAAGGTCAAAAACGTAACTTCACGCCTGTAATCCCCGAAGAGGTAGGCAGAGGAATGCAGAACACTCCCAATAATGATAATAAAATAAAGGCGGTATAAATGATAATAAAAAAGCATATATGTAGTTAGATCGTCAACATCATCATCATCAGCGTCAACATCATCATCGTCGTCGTCGTCGTCGTCGTCGTCGTCGTCGTCGTCGTCGTCGTCGTCGTCGTCGTCGTCGTCGTCGTCGTCGTCGTC
>DWDV01003989.1:0-10086 GCA_018245615.1 Mimoniades ocyalus
TCCAGGGTGCGCCAGGCAGTGTATGTTCGTACTTAATAAGACGTAATCGCCGCTCGGGAAGGCTCCTTTCATGCACCCCATAGGCGCGATGTTCCCTAACGTTAAATCTTTGATCGATATCATTTAAAAATATAATCTCAAGTATAGAATTGGGGTCATGGCGCCTGAGGCATCTTTGTCTGTGTATTTACATAACCTATGTAATGTTGGAAACTTTCACAGGGAAAAAATTAAAATTAACAAACTTAAAATATTCAAGCGTAGTAACAAGATTATGTTTCTGATTGTACTTATAAGTGCTTGAGTGGTTCATGATACTTCTATTAACGCACTGATTATGGTTTAAAGTAAATATTTTCGTTCACTTTAAATTTCTGATGAAGTCAACATGCGTCTACTTCCGCAACTCGAGGCTGTTGAGAACAGTTTAAATATTGAGTATTTTTCTCTCAGATTTCAGTGTAACATCCACAGCCTGTGAGTACTGTCAAACCAACAACATGTCTTAATGACTTTCAAATCGAATTAATTTCATAAATGTAAATGGAATAAGTTTGATTTAATCTAATTCACTTCCTCGTTGCTAAATGTGTTTACTTGCACAACAGCTGGGGGAGAGGTGTTTGGTCGTTGCTCGGGTCGGGCAAAGTATTATCGGGTTTTTCTAATTTGAAATTCTTAGTAGAAGCTCGGAGTCTGAATATCTGAGCTGTTGTGGCAATAGGCTCACCCTCTATTCCATGGGACGGGTGACATAATAAGTGAAACTTGGGTGCATCAAGCTCTGCCCACCTCTTCGGGGAAATACAAACTACCATATTTTGTGTCCATGTATAACACTTAAAGTTGACAGAAAATTTTCTTAGTCGTTCTAAATATTTATTTGTGGAGGCTCTAAAACTACTTCTATTTCTAACACAGAGCATCCTGCGACGTACGAAAATTAGATTGTGCTGAGACGGCTGTTATATGGGTGATAAATACGTATAATGTTTTCTAAAGCACGTGTAATAGCTGTGGTTTGAGGCCACGCATATAGTGTGGCCTCAAACCTTATTCTCAATAGAGATCCATGAGAGACTAATCAAAGAATTGATAAAGTGAAACATTGAAATGGTTTATTGTTAACACGTATTCCGTCTTGTTTCAACTCAGAACTAAGTCCAATTTGGGTTACTGATATATTATTAGGTTTAATGAGAATTCACGTTTAAATCTCATTTCTTTGTGTTAATCCACATTGCCATGAATAGTCTCACCGTTTAAATGCGACTTATCTGTCGCATATACCACATACAGAAGCCTGAAACCCGAGATCTGTAGAATATAATTTGTTCCCGGTTGAAATTTGGTTGAAATTTGAACCGAGATTGTTGAGAGATCAATACAAAAAAAAGCGATGTTTTAAAAAAAAATACTTTAGGTCATTATTTGTAACGACACAAAATAACAAACGATGCTAACTTAACAGGGCGGGAAGATAAAATGTGTTTTGCGGATTACTAGTACTGAATGCGTAATATCTTCTTTGAAATATTCTAAGAAATCCAATAATACAAAATACCATGCCTGTAATTCCCGAAGGGGTAGGCAGAACAGAAGGGATTTTAGGGCTGGCCGAAGTAACTAGATAGCCGAGGACACCCTACTCGACCCAGTTTCAGTGCTTCTTGTACAAACAAGAAACGTGTTTAGTTGTTTTATTGAGTTGCGTTTGTTACTGGAATGGGATAATGCCATTTCTATGGACGCAATTGACATGCATTCTAATCTTATAGCAAGTTATAAAATGGATTATACGAATATTAGTCGAATTGCTAGTTTAACTACGTATATTACGTGAAGCTCTCAAAAGAAGATTGAAATGATAATGTTAGGAATGTCCAAAAACTACGGTGATCACCCTACTTGTTAGAAAAATAATATATAAACCGCTGACCATTATTCTTCTCCAAATCCAAAGTTTGGCCAGTTTTTGCTGACAAACAGAATTTTCACCCAGAACTGGACAAAATCGAAACATAACTTTACACACACACACAAACACACACGCACGCACCAATTCTGTAAGTGTTATTGCAACCGTTTTGAGCAGAATGTATCCTAGCATAGCAAAACAAATTTTCCTGTATAGTTATAATCATTTATCGTATTTTCAATTGCTCTGGTTATTTACGTAGTGTTTAGTCATTTATTTAGTTAATTTAGTTATTATTGTGTTAGTATTTAGTTCGACTGCCTCGTTAGCCGTGTTGGTTGCAAGTGCGACTGCCGATCGGAGGTCCTGGGTTAAATGCCCGGGTCGGGCACTAATAAATTTTTCTAATTTCAATTTTCTAGTAGTGTACAGTGGGTGGCCAAATTATTAGGGACACACACTTTTTTTTTGTATCTTGTACTCCGAGTTATTTTTTGTGTTATATTTTTTTATTCTTACATTTATAATGTATTTTAATATGAAACAGTGTATGTTTGAGAAATTAAAACAATAACTAGATATTTAAAAAAAAAAATTTAACTTAAAAAAAATGTTCATAACAAGAACTTACTAATACCACCTCCATAGTTGTGTGGGAACAGTGAGATGCATATGAAAATCTCGTGTGAGATATAATATAACTACGTACATGTAACTACGTAAATATAACTACGTACTTCGTACATACATTTAGAGTAGTAATCTAGATTTAGGATGCGTCACTACGAGCGCTTTAAATACGAGTCTTGGCGCAAAGTAATGAGTTACAGAATGCTGCATATATGCGTTATAAACATTTCATTATATACGCTATGTAAGAAAACATGACGAAGAAACCTAAACACATTGAAAATTTTAAAATTATTTTCTAGGGTTTATTAAAGCTGCCTCGCGATGACCACTAAGGTAGATTGCGGTATGAAACCTGCTTATTTTCTGAAAAATCTTAGATCCGTTCCAGAATAATCAATATAAAATTTATAAAAAAAAAACCACTTTGTTTTGATGCTTCAGATGCTGTTTCCGGTTTAGTTACGCTTCATGAATCTTGTGTTGCAGCATTTGGTCGGTCAGTTGTCCGATGTATTCTCCAGTGATAAATGCGTCCAATCAAGGCTCTATTTATGCGGCCACACAGAGAAAAGGTTGTCAGCCGGCCTGATATTTCAACTTCATTGTGGTAGGTGATCGCGAAACAAGGCTTTTGCTCACACTTTAAGGACACACAAAACTTTCCCATTTCTATTCGCAAGATATTTACTCGAAATAGTCTTGCAAATTCAGTACATTACACGTGGAAAGGGTAACCATAAATTTTATCATAAAATGAGTATTGTTAAAGCAAAATAGAGGTGTGACATACACATGTGTGCAACGGCGTTACGTCCTCGACCGAGTCGCGTGCGATTAATTTCAAGCGATCCGTAACTTGAAGCGTCGAACAAAATTGGGTTCTCTATGCCTGATTGCTATCGAATTTGTCACGAGCGTGTGCGTACGTCGGCGTCGAAACATTGAATGTTCATTGCCATTTGCGAACGTATCGATAACAGTCTTAAAGCCTTTCTAAAGGCTTTAGGGGTCGTTTATAAGATTCCAAAAGTTAGTGCAGATTGACAACAAAAGGGGATAAAACGATTAAATTTATTGTTAGTACTAAAATTTTCACTAAGCTCCTGATTTTTAAAATTCCACTTTCATTTATGTTTGAGCGGGGTCTACCTAAACAACCACGTTAAATCGAGGTAAGTTTTAAAGAATTGCAAGGGATTAACAACACGAAGGAATATAAATAGATTATCGTATAATGTTTTTCTCCCTGCAGTTTGGGTCATAAAACGTTGGAGCGGTGAAGCGAGTATTTTGCTCTCTCTCCCACTCACGGGCCTTATGGGCGGGCATAGTGATGCGCATTATTGTTGTCGACAAGCGTTATCGATAGTGTATTTAGTTTTGTAATTACACTAAAGAATCATTGTGTCACTAAAGAAATTCAGAGAACGAATGCACAAAAACACTTATTTTCTCTTAGGTGGGGGTAATTATGAAAAACAAATTACATAAAAATTGACAAACAATGTTCATACCATAACATTATCGCAACATACTTTTGTATACCGCACCGCCTCGCCGCCGTGTACATGCGTTCGATGACTCATTTGTTTTTATCGATAATGGCCCTAGCCGGCTTATCTTTTATGACCTAAACTGCACGGAGAACAAAATTATATTAAATGTACCTAATTTACGCGATCATGTGTCGTGTGTATCATATGTAGACTTCACTTACTCAAAATGTTTAAATTTCAGTACCTATTTTCTGATATAGTGTAACAATTCCAATGATATAAAATGTTGATCCAAAGGGAGCTCCAAAAGTTTCTCGGCTTTAGTTTCTCTAATCTACATTTCAATTATTGAGTTACTCTTCATGGTATTTATCCTCATTCAACAGTTACATGAAATACATAGATCAAGTAATCATATTTAAATTTTTTTTCGACACACAGTAATACAACTTTTTGTATACAGACAAAGATGGTGCAAACACTTATTTCTCTAATACTTGTCAGGTCGTATATTAACTTTACTTTGGCTATATAAAAGTCATAAAACATTTAGTCTCAATTTCAGACCATAAAATAATATTGTGAACAAGATACATACGACTAAAAAACAAATTGATTCTGCAAATGACTTTTATAATTTTCTTTTATAATTTTTTGCTTTCGAATTTTTGAAAAAAACTTCTCTCTCAGCAATTTCTTCCTTTTAATGTTCGTTTTAAGAGTTTCCTTAACCGAAATTCATAGTTAGTATTTGCTTTAATTTATCATTAATCTGCATTGTTTTCTAATCTATCCTTGAATTTTTCCGATGCAACCTTTTCGGCGTGCCGACAAATTTTTTCATGTTTGTCTTCGCCATTACTCTCACATAAATCCTAAATGTAATTAATCCATGCCGCACTTTTATCACTTTTGTACAATAAAAGTAAATCGAGCTGAAAATTGGACACTAAAATTCAAAGATAAAACTAAATATAATTTTCTTTCAGCGCACAATGTTGCTACAATGGCTTAATTGCTTAATTGGTTTAGGATCTTTGGCGCGCAGTGGGAACAATTTAGCTTTAGTCTGGTTCTTCTCTAAATGGAATGCGGACTCTTATTTTAATGTCTAACGATTCCGTCCATTGGCTAGTTAGTGTCAAGAGAAGTCTCGTTAAATTTTAACATGTCACGAACGATTCAATCGAATGATGTCCTGTTAGCGAGCGTGGCTTCAATTGACTGATGAGTCTTTGACAAACGTGCGACCAGTCGTTCGGCTGAAGAACTACTAACTGACCGAGCGACAATTCGATCGACGGGCGTGCTACTAACGGGTGTTCGTTCACTCGGTCGATCAGTGAGCTACCACCCGTCTAGCAACCGACTGATGGTTTTGTCATTTCTTGTAATCGGGGTACTAGTGATCCAAATTGGAGGATGATTCGAGGTCGGATCGGTCGTTCACACTAAGCTCGCTGTCAATATGGATTCCCAATGTAGGTTTAAGGATGGAGTTCATAAAGCTAGGCTAAATTTTATTTGAAATTAAACATTAAAATTTTAATTCTCAACTAAGTATATTATAACGACTTGAACGAATGTGTAAATGTTTAATTTAATATTACAAAATATTTAATAACGTCACTTTAATCTAATGCCGCAGTTTTATATTAAAATTGATATAATTGTGGTCGAAATAAAATTATAAAATTGTTGTTATTGTATTGTAACAAAAAAATAATTTTGATACCGGGTTATCATAAAACTCTGGTATTATTACATGAGATGATGATGATCATTATAATAGCCTTAAATTCATTGCTAAAGGACTCTCCTGAGTTGAATTTTTCCTTTATCACGTCACGGTAAAATATCAATAATATCGCAAACCGATTATTATTACATTGGATTATCAGGAAACTATGTATTATTATTAAAACGAATCACCGGATAACTATTATATCGGAAATTCGATTGACTACCTCGTTGGTCATTGGTCTAGTGGCTGCAAGCGCAACTACTCAGCAAAGGTCCAGGAGTCGATCCCCGGGTCGAGCACTACTGGGTTTCTGTAACTGGAATTTTCTAGTAGTGGCTCGAAATCTGGACTCATTCCCGGTGTATGACACGTTTTCCGTGTAGTAGCAAAATATGAATACATTCCCCGACCCCGTGGCGGGATTCAGGGGACGTAATTGTGACCTGAAACAGAACAATAAAGTACTGCTGCCTACCCTACCCCTCCGGAAAAAACAGACGTGATGTTATTATGGAAATTTGAAAAAAAATTAAATAAAGGCTATATAGATATAATCACATGTATTGCTTTATGATTCCTGCTAGCAAAGATATATTTATTATTCAAGTGTACTTCCGTTGTCAGTGTAGCGCCGAAATCTGCTATCACGCTGGATTGTCGACTCACTTATTCCAAAAGAGGTGCCGCTTTTTTGGAATAACGTTTGGATAAATTCTGCTTTCATCTGGGTTGAATAAAACTCGTTATGTTCGAGAATTTAGACAGTTTCATCCGACGTTCCCTACAGAATTCATTGTTAGTTGAATTGACATTGGAAACTATACGTAAACTATATTTGATCTGAAATGTATTTGCCGTCCGCGGTAAATTTAAATAAAATAAAAGTTTTTGATTATTTTGTATCTGTACGTATGTATGTTTAGTCGTACTAAATTGCCTCGAAAACAATATTGTTCCGCAGGTTTTGAAATCAGGATACCGTTTATAATACTAAATAAATATCAGGTTTATTCCACTGAGATGTTTTTTTGTAATGGTCTAACAATGGAAGTTATATTTTAGTTAAAATCATGTATATCGTATTTTTATTTAACGATTTTTATACGATATTTATTTCGCTTGGCTTTGGCGAGTTGAATATAGTAATCGCAATTTACCTCTTTTCTATTGACTCACCTATTTGAAATTTGGTATGTCTGTAGAATTATGTTTATTCGTTATGATTGTAAACCTAAGATGCCCGCTGTCACAAAATGGCGGATTACGTATGTACATTATTTTTTTTTGCAAACGTTTCAATATGTGTATTAAATACAAGGGCCTTGACTGATAAATATAATTACACCAATAAAAGATTTTCAAATTTCAGATTACCGCCGCTACAAAATGGTGGATTAGGATTTTTTTATTACCTCGCTAATATGTATATCAAATGAAAGGACTTGACTAGTAGAACACAACACACCGTAAAACAATTCAAAATTTAAGACATCATTTCAAAATTTAAGACATATCATACAGTCAATTCATTAAAACTGAAATATACATATCAAATCAAAACATTTTAAATTATTTAAAAATACTGTCTCAACTTTTAATCGTGATTCATGTACGAATCTTCCAAAGGAGTTTAAATTTCGCATCGATTGGAGGACTGTCTATTGTTAGCTTGGCTTAAAAACTTGATAATTAAATTGTTGGCTTTTTTTAAACATAATAATAATGTACTGCAAGACAAACAGGTAAGTAAATAGCACAAATTCGGTAAGGGCTCCTAATTCGAATCCTGGACCCAGAATCCTGGAATAGCTTTGACTTGAGCGTGAACGACGGTGCTGCTATTGGACTTTATCTTTGGAGAAGCTAAACGATCTATAAGCACTTTTCAAAATCTGCTGATATTAGGAAACTTCGATTCTTATCGTTACTTGAACAAAAAGTAGGATTACCCTAATTTTACTTGCAGATGTAAAATTATTGTTCGCCTCTGGTCACCCCTTCGAGAACCAATCGCAAGAGTGCGTTTTCATTTCTTTATAGACAACGCGGCATCAGATTTATTCGAACTTTCTCGATTAACGGCCCACGAAAGTTTGCATATTGAACGATTTTACAATTTAGTCAAAGTGCGTAATAGTATGCTGTGATGAGTCTGAATACCTTTAGTATAGAAACGGTATTTATTAGTGGTATTTTGCACAATTTTGGAACTTTTGCATGGTGTTCACGTATGTAAACGTTCCCACTGAAACCAATTTATGCGCTGAACATCTAGCATTGTTGTATTTCCATCTTTGAAATTCAATGCGTCGAGAGTTATTTCATCTTTGGGAATAGCAACTCTGTGGATGATAGTGATATCTGATATGTCGATGGTATTTGAGACTTCATACAGATGGTAATGGGCTGCAATAAGAATTTGATTTGATGTGTTTTTTATGTCTTTATTTTGATGTATGTGCAAACTATTTCTGTGAAAGATTAAAAATGGTACATAAATAAAACTTTCATTGATTCACTCTGGAAATTTTGTAGTGAGTCATGGTGAACCTTAGCAACGCACTACCAGACTTTAATTAAATAGTCGATTTGCGGTTTTACACGCGCGTAAAACACCTTTTATCACACGTCTTATGGCACACACCAGGTACATTGGAATTTTGTGGATAAACACGCTAGGAGCTGATTTAACGGAGTTTAGAAAACACAGGATGTTAACCAGCTTACATGCAATATCTTCGTGCACTTTCCTGATGTCAATATACCTAAGTTGTTATAAGGAGTCCGATTGTCTTTTCATAGGCTAAATTTATTAAAAGTAAACAATGCAATTAATAACAATGTGAAATTGTATGAAGTGAAATGAACATATCTTTTAAGACTACTCGTATTTTCGAATTTTTTTCTTCTACACTTTCCACGCATGAGCATACACAAAGGCGCTTCGCGGTCACTCGAACCACGATCCCTCCAATAGTATTTGATTGGGACATTCTCGCCATGGGAATAAATCGTGACAAATGAAAAATTCTGCAACTGAAATCACTGTGAATAATTTTACATGGTAAAGCGTAATGGCGAATAAGAATATATCAGCTGGAAAAGAAATAGATAGAAAACCAGATTTTTTCTTTTATTGAACGCACAATGCTTTAATAATATTTTTTGCCGAGGTTTTTGGTACACATTCCTATGTGGATAGAATTTCTTTCTTTGAGTATCTTCAAGTTTTTCTCCATAAGTGGAGTATTTAGGCCCGTATTAAGTTTAACACCGATTCGAATTGGGTCTAAACACGATTATATACTTGTCTCAAGGCTTTCGATAATGGTTGCTATTTCGAGGTACAATCAAAAGTTACTATTCCAAACATGTGTGCTGAAACACAGAACTGTTCATGAAAGTTTGACATCGTAGGCCACTCACGGCGACCTTTCGCCGACCCGCCCAATATTTCTGCATTGAAAGACGTTTTGCGATACAAAGTACAGTAGTTTTACTACATTTAGGTAAGGATGTACTATTTGTACATGATTTGTAGTGACTATTTAAAGTCCAGAGTGGCTTGTCCGTTTTATACTTTTACAAAACGTGTTTCAGAAATAATATCGTCTTTTCGGGTCTTTAGAGGAGGAGAAGTAGATTGTTACAACTCTGTACCATTGTCTATTAGATGTAGTGCTTGTATTGTAAAATTTACTTGGTAGAGTGTTGAAGATATACACATAGAAATACAAAGCTCTAAGTATTCAGTTACATCGCGCGTTTGATCTCAACGAGAACGTCAGTTTTATTTTAAACTGGTTGGTAACGTTTCTCAATAATGGAGCCCAGTTTTAAACATTCTATAACATATAACGTAAATGCGAATGATCGAAAATAAATTCCCGCCGAGATATTCGGTAATATCTTCGGATTTGCCTACTCGTAGTATAGCTGTGTCGGTATTTTACAAAGTTTGTCTCTAACTGTCTGTCTCAAACTGTATATCTTTAACAATAAGGATACATAAGGAATAATTCGAAAATAACGAATATGTATTAGAATGTATGTGAATCAAACTAATTGCTTCTTGGTCAGAAGTGAAACAACTTCATTCAAAAACAGAAAGTGAGACAAAAATGTAGGTAGGAACACTTGCCACCTTTCATCTCTTAAATATAATGAGAGTAAGTGACAAGAGTTGTGAAGAGACTGTAAAATCAGGGCCAAGAACATAATTCAATTCAGACCCGTATTATTATGGAAAATTATTCAGAGAGTCTCAACTGCGGTCTGTGCTTGGACCACAGAAA
>DWDV01003990.1:0-10085 GCA_018245615.1 Mimoniades ocyalus
CTCTTACCGACACTATGCTCCGACAGCTGAAGTCTTAAAATTCTGCGAACAATATGAACTGAAGTCGTACGTGCTCACAGCACCGAGCTACCATCCTTCGGAACTTCTCACGTTACTACGGATGCTATGAACGCTTCAATTTATCCACTATTAGCCGAACGCACAGAGCACAAATTGCAGCATTAAATAAATGATCAGTGAAAAGGACTCGAGTCGGCCTCCGTACGGATCTTGTCGGTTATTGTATCGCATAATACCTTTTATTTCACTACAGACGTTGCGGCGATTTTGCTTGAATCGAGCCGAGCGCTAATCTCTGATAGGCGCGCGGTGGAGACGGGGCCGCTGCTATTCTTCGCTACGGATATATTTCGGCGTGTGAACTGAATAGATTCCACTCGAACTTGTTCCATTGAACCTTCACTGTCTTCGCTTTCTTTAAGCTTTGTTTGAAATTACCTATCGCAAGAAGTTACTAATAAAACTTAAACTGGAAATAAACACGATTAATATTTATTGGTAGGCATACTTAAATTTCATTCGAAAAAATCTATTCCCTGCTGTGTTCTGATTCCCTTGTTTAACATACCAGCTTCAAAGTGACGTGTTACCCCTGAAGAAAAAATGGTTATAAATATATAGGTGATTACAGTATACGCAACAGTCGCTGGCCGCGGTAGGTAAACTACGTGCCAGTCACGTGGCTCCACGTGACATATTAACATTCATTTGAATTGACTGACAGTACAAGAGCGAAATCATCCAGAATAATCCATACGTAAGCGCAAGGCTTCAGTGCGACCTATTTCCAGCACATTAATATGCCCGCGACTCGGAGCTCACTATCTTCACCGTCAGACCTACAAACCGTCCCTGGATGGAGGCAGATGAAACAAATTACAATGATACATCGTTAACATTTTAACAACGGAAAGTTCAAAGACATTTTTACCATAGTTCTCGATAGTCGTAGGTATATGCGCCAAGTTCAATGCAATTTCGCTTGCATATTGAAGTGAATGAGTATGAACTCTAAGAAACACTAACGCTCCTATCACTAAAATGGACGACTTACATGGACAATTACATTTCGGCTAATAAAACTAAAATCCTACAAAATCTCAACCCACTAGGTTGCTGTACTTATGTGTTATTATTCTCAATGTGTTATTATTTAACTATCTTAATTATATTTGTACATATTTGGCAGAACAAACCATGTGGCCTTCATAATAGATTTGCAATGCAAATACTGATAAAAAGTGTTAAATATGTTAATGGAGGTTATGTTTTTTTCCACTATCGAGAGAAAACTGCAAATATTACAATTATTCGTACACGTGTTCAAGCCTCTGCTCCTGTGGTATTTAATTACTTGTATCATTCAATATGGTGATCATTAGATCGGACACAGTTTTTAGGAGATGGCACGAAAGGATCCCCCAGCAATTCCATCGTGTTTACTGACATTTCGCACGAATACATAAATGTATGGAGCTGTTCTTTGCACGTACGTACCAGTACATATGTACGTAACGGACGCAACGCAATGATAATTATTTTAATTTATAAAACCACCCGATTGGTTGTTCAATTATACATAATACATAAACATCTGCTCCACGCTCCGTATGGGGTTTTGTAGACATGTGCAATACATTACCTAATTAAGGTTCAAACCATATAATTATGAAAGGTCGTGTGTAATTATTAATTAATCCCACATATTTTTCGCGTTCGTCTCAAGGTGCGCTACCAATTTCAAATACCTAGCAATTTAATTATCCAGTGGTCCGGCGAGGAGAATTTTTTCGAACACGTCTCGAAATAGGTAAACATACATTGTTATAAAGGTCAAATTGATATCGACATGTTCAGCAACAATCCTAAATTCATTTACTTAGTTAATAAAATAAAAATCATGACTGCGTAGTTGGTCGTATTGGTTGCAAGTGCAACTGTCGAACGGGAGGTCCTGGATTCAATTCTCGGGTCGGACATTATTAAATTTTCTAAATGAGATTTTCTAGTAGTAGTTCGGAATCTGGATACGTGCTCGGTGTATGGCAATAGGCTCACCACCTATTCCATAATGGGATGTAAACGTAACTGGTGAAATGTGGGAGTCTTCTACATTCCTATGCCTACCTACGTACCTACGTACGTAATAAAATAAAACAGAATGAAAAACATGATGTTGTTTACATTCTATATGATTAAAAGAATATTAATTGATGGCGCGCGAATGTAAGATTTTTGTAATGTGGCATTTGAAAACTGACAAAAATTTAAAAATAAACATGACAAATCCTTCATCTTAGACTTTTTCATAGCCCATTTATGATGCAAGGCACTATTATTAAAAACAACGATATCATTGCAGAAATCCTACTGTTAAATAACAGAAAATTTTCGTTTATAAGCCACAAGTTCACTGTAAATAACGAATTTACGAATACGTACCTAAATTAGGTACTAGAAAAATGGAGTAAAATTTACGAATAACCTACTCATATAGTTATTTATGGAAATTGATATTCCCTCAGATTGCGAACTGCTACAGAATCATTATCAATAGTGTCACAAAATAGTACAAGGAATGAGCTAGCGTTTAAGAAAACAAAGTGTTCTGTAATGTCGTACACTCGCGCGCGCAACCTTGTCATGTAGGATTATTGACTTAAAGTAATTGTTTTTGAAGAAAAAATGTGGGAATTGTGATGCGTTCATACCTCAGTTTTGCTAATCATCTGTATATATATGATCGTTAGTAAAGGCTACAAATCACTAGCTTTTGTTCTGAGGAAATCAGAATAGTTGACCTGTGTTATTCATACCGATAATGCTCACATACAATTCCCTTAAAGTAAGACGAGTAGTGTCACTGATAGAGTATTTTTACAATCTCATAACTTGTGACATTTGTAATTGACACACTACTACAGCTATTTTCGCTGAACATCCCAATGTACAAACAGGTTCGTTTACACGCTATTTACAGTACCAGGTTGCACATAGCTGATAGATAGTGAAAGAGTCACCCCCGATACGAGTATTGAGTCTGCTCAATGGTGTCCTGGCGTGGAATCCAAGTCTGGACTTTTTGTTTCCACGCCTGCTACATTTGAAAGAAATGCCAGAAAATCGGTTCAGCTACTGTAAACGTCATGGATAAGAAATCTGTAATTTTTAAAATTGTAACTGAATATATGAGTTTATTCATGTAATAATACATAAAAAATAGTAGATCAAACTACACCGTGGTGGACCAAGGAATAAATAATTTACAAGTGTTTAATAATTGTTTTAGCGATCGCTTGTACACGTACATAAGCGTATAAAAAATGTGCAACCAGTTTAAATAAGCTTATTGTGTGAAAATTCGCGAACCCTGCGAAAATTCCGCTCAAGACTTAGACCATCTGCCAGCCCCACCTGCCGGCCGCGCATCCGTCGCAAAACATGCCCGTATTGCCACAGCTTTGTGACTTAGTAAATGCACATACTTATGTCTATCACGAGCTTGTACACGCCTATTACAATCATCAATGCAATGTTAGCACCTGGCAGCAAATGATATCAATATTTAACTGTGTGTCACGTCCAAATAACATTGATTACACGTTGATTTAACAATTTGCCTTATGGACTGGTTGCGATTGTTGCCTCGTGGCCTCATGGGTCGACCACCCCCCCGCCCGCTATTTTAAATATTTTTATTTTATTTTTATTTAATATTTTTATTATTTATTTTGTCGTCACGCCAAATCCGTTACGGGGTAGTACCGAATACCATATACATATTTACCTTTTTCATTATTTACAAACTTAACGTGATACATCTTTTTTTTTCTCTACAAAATATTGAAATGTTTATATGATAATAATACACATATATATATAATTAATTATATGCCTATATTTTATTAGAGACACACGTTCACAAACGTTTAAGTAGGTACTGAGCGGCCATGTCAGCGCGAGCGCTCGTTACAACGGCGACAGCTATATACAACATTCGCACAAACCACTCTTACCTGTTTTTGTTCTCTTAATTGTATGTACTAAACTGAACTGGTCCGGTGCTCTCATATAGCATGGTACATTACAACTCTTTATATATTATATAATCAATTCAAATTTTAATACTGACTTCGTTCTCGAAGCGATCTTTTTACGTTTACGAGTATGTATACTAACAGAGGTAACAATGAGCATTCTATTTTCAAATTTCTATAGCTGCCGATCGCCGCCATCTCGCTCGCTGCTTGCTTGGACTTCTTTACAATTTAACTCATTAAAAATCATTACACGCTTGACATGATTTTTATTGAGGTAACCCGCGATGCAAAGACTACGGCGTGTTTACCAGGAAGAATGGTTTTATAGTACCTACATACGACTATTTTCAGTCAAACTTGTGATATCGCTTTCAATACGCGAGATACTGCTGTTAGAGCCATAAGTTAATAAACCGCTCTCGAACGTAAGCGGCAGTTTATGAGATTGTGTTCGCAAAAAAAGACATGTGTAGTTCGATATAATTGCATAGCGTTGCTTCCACAGGATGCGCGTGCGTCGCGCATGTGTAACGAGCCTTATAAGTCCTTCTTGAACATTACTTTCTTGCACGCAACTGCCAAAAACAGTCTTTCCTTATGCTCGCAACTTTCATCGACGTAAGGCAATAAGGCATCCTGTGCGCGCCAACAATCACGGGCTAACGAAACGACCTTATATATATTTAGAATTTCAATTGTTTTGGTACCCGTAATTACCTTATAAACCTATATATATATACCTAGGCATCTACCTGATAAGAAATGTAAACAAATAACATTTACCACCTGGAAGCATCTAAAGCCTTGATCTGGTAATAAAAATTACCATCCATTACCGTGTCAAGGTGAAGGATAGGTAAGATACGAGTTGACGTTACATCGCTGAGGTTCCTCCCCGCAACAGAGATGAGATAAGAATTTCTTCTGTTATGCAGCCCTAATGGCGAAATTAAAGTTTGCGACATGAAAACACTAGTTTCGCCTAATGTTGGTAACTATAACACTTCTTTTTCCTATTGTCATTTTACGTAACATCACGCCTGTAATCCTCGAAGAGGTAGGCAGAGGAATGTAGAACACTCCCACGCTTCACCAGTTACGTTTACGTCCAACTATGAAATAGGTGGTGAACCTATTGCCAGGTGCATATCCAGACTCGGAACCACTACTATTGGAAATTCAAAATTGGAAAAATTTTGTAGTGTCCGACCCGGGAATTGCACCCAGGACCTCACGATCGGCAGTTGCACTTGTAACCAACACAACCAACGAGGCAGTTTAACTAAGCTCGAGTTAGAAAACTACTAAAATTCCTTGGTTGTAGGTGGGAAGCAAGCGGAGGTAATGAGAGCACAGAGACTCATATCAGCCACAACGTGACCAACTTCGAGCTGCTGTACGAGCCATTCTACGTGGCCCCGGATACGGTCCCGGCGCATGATGAGCGTTTCCTCGGCTACGGGTTCACTAGGAACACACAAGTAAGGGCAAATTTTATTATCTTCTGATAATATATATAAATTTCGTGTCACGTTGTTTGTCCACGATGAACTCCTGAACTACTGAAACGAATTCAATTAAATAGTGTAAATATGTATTGTTTGGTCCAACTTAAAAGATAGGATAGTTTTTATCTCGATTATCAAAACTCATTTTTTTCTGCTAATTGAAGGCTTTTTATAGATAAAAGTTAATGTAAATTATCATCAGATGGCAGTGAGATTTACCCCAATCTTATTTTTTGGTTGAGTAAGTAATTGTAACAAAACGACATCTATTGAAGATATCGTTTTGTTACAATTTTAATTTTTTTTTTGAGTTGCTGCAATTTAGTCCATGTGCCTTACATAAATGAAATATAAACAACGTACACGAACATAGTGACACGAGATACGAGTACCTATAAAGATATTATAATCAACTGTTCAGTAATTGTTACGCGGTACGAAGTTCGCCGAGTCAGCTAGTATTATTATAAAATTACGCTCGGCCCCGTATAGCATAGCCAGGAAACACTGAGGGCCCAATGTGTCGATCCTTACAGACGTGACGTGCTTCTTTTTTTAAAATTAAATATTATCGTTTATGTTCCTCACAGTCTTTATAAAGGCACGCCGGGTTTGGGGAGTATTGATACCCACATCAGACTTCAATTACTGACCTATTTCGTCTAGATAGTCTTGAGTTAAAACTTAGAATACGGTCGTACAATATTTGATTCCATAAGGAACCGTTTTTTATTTAATCTTCCATTCGGGGATTTATTTTGGTATTGGTAATTACGTAATTATTCACTAAGTTCCAAAGCTTTATTAAGGTCAAACTAAACTCCGTACACCTCACAGACAAAAACGCGCTATTGGAGATTGAGAACGTATTCGTTTAACAGAGTACCGCGCGAATTAGTCGTTGGCGAATGGCCAGCGACCCGACCAATTCGCTGTGATATTATGCAAACAACCTGCATTACTTGCCCTTTGTCCACTACATCGTTGTTGCAGATGAAACGTGTTTGTTATGCACGTTTCGGTGGCAGGTGGTATATATGTCTAGATCGCTCCATGAAGAAGCTTACAAATGATCAAATACATATTTTTATTATTTCATTAATTTGAATACGTTTACGACTATATAGGCAGCGATTAATGTCTTACGAACCGCGTCGGTAAGGATAGCAATATGTGGTACTTTATGCTTGCTGACTACCCTGTTATTGACCTACTGTGATGTTACAATAAATAATTATGCTGCCGGTCAGAACACAACCGCATTTGAGAAGACCCGGAGAAAAACTCAAAAGCTTAAATGTATTTTGTATTTGTTTTTTTTAATTTGTCCTCGTCATCTCTTTTCTTGTTTACTAATATCGTAATTATTTATTACTAAATGGTAATAATGGAGTAGACAAGGTTCATGTCACCCACAAGTAATCACTGCTTGGCAAGATACGCCACATTTAGGTAATATTTATTTTTCACATTGAATGACAATTATCATTTTGATCAGTTCCAAGCCGTTTTGTTTTACAATTGTCAATATTAAAGTATCCAATGCACTCAAGATCAGTTTTTAGTCGCCATTTGAAATTTGTTCACGATGAAATTATACGAGACTAGTGTTTCACTATACTGTAATATATATTTCTGTATGTACGAGTATGTATGATGTGTGCAATGCTATAATTAATAACATTGCGTCACCTCACCTGTTTGCTGTATATGCTCATCACGTTTAACAATATTTGCATACATTTTTTAATCCTTCAATTGTATATAGGTACGCTTAGTAACGACAAACTTTGATGTCCCCATAACATACGTTTTGGTTTCATTGGCACGTCTCCAACTGGTCCGCTGACCGACATCACACCGAACAGTCCGTACGGTGGCATTACGCAAACGGCCAATTATGTGACCGGTAGCGAACTGACTACTGTGCCACACTCGAACTTGTTACAGTGGTTAGCCGTCGAACATGTTCTGTTCGAACGGTTAGCAATCGAACATTTTTTGGGCTACTTAATTATTCATATACATACACAGCAGATTTGTTTCTTTGAGAAAACCCTATTATTTGATACCCATTTTATGCAAGTGCTTAAAAATAACTAGTCAGCCATATTGGATTTAGAATGGTGGCAATTTATTTTTCGTCTTGTTCTGAACAAACCCTTTCATTTGACACCCATAACATGAAAGTACATATGGTTACATTTTCATTGTATCTCTAATAACAGAAGGACACGACATCAGTGATATAAATATTAGGCATTAAAAAAGTGACAAATAATGACTAAACAACACATCATAAGAACTAAGAAGAATAATATCGAAAACAACAACAATATAGGTAACAGACAGTGGATTAGGAATGACCTAATTTTATTTTTCGTATTCCCCTGAGCAAAATTGATAAATATTTCAGATAGAAAATATAAGTTAGAAACCTCTAACAGTACCCATCCGTGAAAAGCGTTACATTCCGTAACAGATTTTCATTACGTGGAGATATTGCTGTCAGTTCGCGCTACTGTTAGCCGCGTAAAGGAACTTTTTTAAAAGAATCATCATAATTTTGTTCGATCTCAGTCCTCGTTACGTGATTGTTTCCGAGAAATCCTGGGGCCTCTAAATAAAATTCATGAAGTAGGCAATGTGCAGGGAATGCGAAAGCCATTAAACGGAACATTAAGTAGTTAATTCTGTTTGCGTTCATATTAACCTCGTAAACTGTACGACGTAGCAACGGAGAAAATGCTCAAATAAGCTTCTAAAAACTGCTGTGGATATTTTAATATTTTATTATGTCGGCATAAATTTACATTTACATGTTTACTAACAATGTAACATAAAAATTTGATTGTATTTGCCATATCTAGCAATTTACAGTGACATAGTAACACCTGTGCCAATAATACAAGTCAAAGGCTAGATTGAACAGTGAGCACTACCTGCCTTTTGTACCAGCTCTTAAGGTTAGCTACACAACAGAAAGAAAATGTTTAGATATTTAAAATGTGTTTGAATTAATGCCCTTAATTTTGATTCTCGTTTAATTCGCGCAGGTGGGAAGAAATTTGTGTTTGAAATTTGACCTCTCCCTTCGGGAGGCCGAAATCAAATGCTGGCAAGCGTACTTCTTTACAAAATATGCGTTTTAAGATTTAATGGAATATTGTTAAATAATCTTTTAGAAAACCTTAGTGTTCATAAAAAATGTTCTCTAAGACGTGTGAAGTTTGCTAATCAGCATTTGGCCAGCGGGACACACTATGGCCTTTACCCTTTTCTTCTGAGAGGAGACCCGTATTCTAACAGTCCAAAGATAAAAAGGGTGGGAAAAAATGTCTTAAAAATACATTTAAAAAAAGACATCTATTTTAAGCCTATCGACAGAGTTCGCGAGTAAATAATAACACATTACAGCATAAACAATGTCGTTAACTTTTCGTGATGGTGGAAGGGTGCCAGCTGTGTAATTCGACGGAAAAATACAGAATTCTTTCAGATAAAGACATGACATGAACAAAAAAACATTACACGTTAATAGATTGTTTACTATGTAACATTTAATAATAAGAGTTTATTTATTATTAACATTAAAAAAATGTTATTCCATGGTTAGATAACTTTAAAAACGTATGAAATTTAATAAAACTGTCAATTTAGGAAAATGTGTCACAAAAATTCTGTCTTCTTAATTGATCCCCCATTGCTTAGGATCGTGACTCCTTGGTTAGGATTAATGGCCTGTCACCAACCACTTACTTACTTTTACTCCGCCACTGGTGGAGCGCAGCGCTGACTAGTAACTGCAGCTCTTCCAACTTCTGACGCGACCATCTCTTTCGGGATCGACTTCTATGGCCTTTTCCTTTCAATATTTCCCGTCATTACCAGGTTTTCTAAATCGTCGGCCTCTCTTCGTGTGAAGAGAAATTACAAATATGTTGTATTTTCATCCTAGAATCAGTAATGTCTAAGTAGCTCATATATGAAATATATAGTAAATACTATATAAATAAGTATAGGTACCGCAAAAACATATATAGGTATACCAAATTTTAGGGGTAAGGTGATACTTTGAGACTTATACGTTATATTGTGAATCAGTGTAATAATTAATAAAGTAAGCAATGATAGCATAGTGGTTTAAAATTTAGCCTCTCACTCTGGAGGCCCAGGTTCAAATCGTGGTGTCCACCTCTTTACAAAATATTTGTTTCAAGATAAAATATCACTTGCTATAACAGTGACGGACAACATCATGAGGAAACTTGCGCAACTTAGAGTTCATAAAAAATGTTCTCTAAAGCGTGTGAAGTCTGCCAACCCACACTTGGCCAGCGTGGCACACGACGGCCTTAATCGTATCATTCCGAAAGAAGAGCTATTCTATAGTGGGACGTAAATGTAACTGGTAAACGTGAGAGTGTACTGCCCTCTTCTGCCTAGCGCTTCGGGGATTACAGGTGTGATGTTACGTTTTTTTATGTTACGTTTACTTAATTATATTTTAAGCAAT
>DWDV01003991.1:0-10085 GCA_018245615.1 Mimoniades ocyalus
TACAAAAATTCTATAGTGGCCGACCCAAGATTTGAACCCAGGAACTCTCGATCGACAGTCGCGCTTGCAACCAACACGATTTACGAGGCAGTCAATGATGTTAATTACCATATAATTGTAATTTCAGCAGTTATTAAATAGTCTATATTTCTTATACACACAGTACAACTGTCTCCAGACTACTCCAAGCCTCCAACGGCGAAGTACTCCGGCGACCGTCGTCGCGACCATTGAACGAACAAACAATAAGACGCCGATAGAACTAACTACTCCACTTCAAACGACGTTCCAATCGGTAAACTTCCCAATTCCCATTCCATCGTAATTCCCATTTGTTCCCGGGAGAGTTGGCACGTGTAAGTGGAATTATTTACATTCGGGTGTTACCAATGGGGTCATTTACATATCGCTTTCAGGGCGTGCTAATTTTACACAGTACAAATTCACTGTTCGAATGGATCCATCGTTGTCTATCCCTTAGACGCCATTGGATCCATTCACCCAAACCTATTACGCTATTACATTAGCTCTATTTACTGATCACTTGTTATGCAAATATCGCATACTCAAAGACATTAAACTCTCTCCTTTCACATACAAAACTACGTTCTGACTGAATAGAGTTAGTCATAATTCCTCTTGTAACATCTAAGCGACAGATATTATGACTAGCAGTAAGACTTCTTTGTATCTAAGGGTCCTTGATATCCCAAGAATAGCCACTAGCTCTTCGTTTAGAGCAGTTTTCGGAAAGAAAATTTTCGCTAACACGTTAGTGATCGATATTTGGGATAGGCATTACTTTGGTACCTATTAAAATATGCGGCGTTGCGTCCAAGGAAATAATATACAAACTTTTCTACATCACGTTTATTCCACAGGTTCCATTATTCTATACAATACACATGAACAATTGCATTGTATGAAATGCAAACGCTTTGAAATATAAACTTGTGTCAGCCTGTACTCGTACATTTTGTGTCTGATACTGCGTGCCATTTGAGTCGCATTGTTTCCACATTCGCACACATATTCGAAAATGACGCAACTTTTGTTAGAAACCATCGTTGCAAATGCAATTTAAATTGGATTGAAAATAAGTTGCAAAATTATTTCTTTATTTATTATAAATAATTATAAATTCTTCTTAATAATTCTTTGTTTTAATTTGTTCGTTATTAATATAAAAGAAATAATAATAAATCCATTTGAATTTAAAACACCAACTCGCAGCATATAGCTAGCAGTTCTATAAAGCGACAATTTTATAGATAATATTTCACCTGGTAAACTTTTTAACGAATGAGTGCTACGGTATTCATGGATAGACCAGTGATTCTGTAGCACAAAATACTAATATCCCAAAATTAGCAGTACCTAAGTGAAGCCTCGCTAAGCGTCCCACGAACCCAGCCTTTTCACACATTACGTTACAATATTACAAGTAACTTGTTAGAAGGCCGTGACCTGCTTCTCACGAAAACTTCTCAACAACATCAACTGTATTACCTTTTACTGCGAATAGTGTCTTAACTTCTTTGAGTGCTTAAATCTGATTTTGTAATTGCCTTGACGTACTTTTGATCTTGTTAATATAGACTTATTATTGTCGTCGCTCTCACATCATCAGTGATGTTTATTCTATACAAATGTTTCACGACTATATAATTTTAATCCTGGAGTCCGTAACACACGGGTGTATCATATACAAAAAGTATTTCTGTCATAGTTCATGATAACCTTTTTTGATTGTTATAATAATTTTTAATTTGGCACATTTATCATATCATTACGCCGCGTACCTTACGGGATAAACAAATAAAACCATTGCCAAATACATCTATTCTTACTGACCTGACAAGCCGCTTCTAGTTTTCTAGAAGATATCCTACTATATGTATGTAATTATTGCAATTGTTGGATTAATAAAACTAATTTTGATTTAATGATTTCTAATTTGAATTTCATATCTCTGTGCATACCTACACACCCGCCGGTTTCGGTGAATTGATTCCTCCGAAACCGGTGTGCCCTTAAAATGTCCAGAAAGCTCAAATATTAAAATGTTGTTTAGGCAATCTATTATTATCGTATGTAAATTGTAACAATACACAGCGAGTTTCATTTTTATCTGTGACATCAGCTCACGTAAGTATTTTGACAGCGCGCCAACGAACAACAAATATCATAAACGAATTAAAACAGAGAAATTAACGTTTGGTGCATAACGCAACTGTATCGAATAATACAATACGATGTACGCGGAAATAAATATATACATAACTATGTGCAAATGGCTGCCTATACGTACATATGTATGTGTGTGTGTGTGTGTGTCTGTGTGTGTAATTTAGAGGACAACTGCCTGCGAGGCGTAGGCGCAAGGGCTAGTACGTATCGTATTAAATTTTTATGAGACATTACACCTGTATAATAATAAAATTAGTTATTGGTAAAAGTTTAAGCAATATTGACTATTCTGTTTTTTAATTGAAAAAGAAAACGGAAATATTGTTGACTAATTTAGTCATGACTGACTGATTTCAGAAATTATTAACTGGGGTATTTACTTCCGTATGTAGGAAGAGTTGGCTCATACTTGGCTATCGAAGGTATTATAATAGACAACATTAGTTCTTAATTAAAATCCTTGGATCATACACACATCTGTATTCAGTCTCTTGAGTAAGCTCTACTCATTTTGTGATACAACGCATGAAACCATGTTATTTTAATGAGTTCGGTGTTCTTCCGAGTGTATAAGATTAGATTCCGGCCTTAAGATCATAAGGTAGTTTCGTTATGTTAAGGATATCTTAAGACGCGCTAATTCTGAAGGAATACTTCAGGAGATTCAGAGAGATACAGCCGTCTCCAACATATTCCAGGAGGAACCATCAACTGAAAGAGGAAACAAAACGCATAATGAACGCCTCGTTAGTTTAGTGGTTGTAAGCACGAGGTCTGCTTCCTGAGGCAAAGGTCCTGGGTTCGATTCCGGCTAGTTTAAAGTATTTTTTGGTTTTTCTACTTTAAATATCCCAGTATTGGAGCCACTACTTGTTTATCTTGTAATCTCAGAGTCTGGATATGTGTCCGGTGTATGGCAATCGGCTCACCACGTATTCCATAGTGGAACGTAAACGTAACTGATGAAACGTGGGAGTGTACTTCATTCCTCTTCCTAACTCTTTGGGGTTTATAGGCATGATGCGACGTGTAGTTTCACAATAGTAGTTCAGAGTCTGGATTTGTGTCCTATATGGCAATAGGACGTATAACAAAACTGACGAAATCTAGGAGTACCTACTTCTGCGTACCACTTTGAAAATATACAAGCTCGATATTATGTTATGAAATGTTCAAAAAAAATCTATAATACAGTAACCGAATATGTTTCATGTTGTTCAAATCAGCCAGGTCTCGTTTAAAAGCAGAATGCGAACTAACGAGGCGAATACCTATTGTTTTCAAAATTCAATTTGTATTAACAATAGACTCATTTGGTTTGAAAACGTTAACATGTTCACTAGTTCACTGACGATTCGCGGCTGGGTACTAGAAATGACACTTGACTTATAAATAGACACAAATTTCGCTATACTTCAAACATAATTTATCTAATATATACATCTAAACACGCTAAAATATGTCTATTATTTTCTTCTGAACCTTATTTCGACAACTTTTTAAATGCCCATAAATGTTATTTCTCTGTCTGTTTCTGTAGTCGTGTTTCCATAGTGGGACGTAACCGTAACTGGTGAAACGTGGGAGTGTACTACACTCCTCTGCCTACCTCTTCGGGGATTACAGACGTGATGTTAAGTATGTTACGTAAATGCTATTCCATACTACTACGCAAAACGTGATTTCAGAGTAAAATTCACACGAATTAGCACACATTGTGTAATTTTATCACAAATTTGGTTGTGTTAAATAGAAAGAGGTATTTTAAAGTAATTTCCACAGGAACGAGAGCGAAGCAGATAAAATACATGCAAATCCAATTTATAAGTAGACACCCCTTCTGATGATGGAGGTTGAATATACTACATAACATTAGGCCGTTTTGTCTCTGCCAAAACAAATTTTAATCAGTCCTTGTTTATTATGCCGCGCGGCTAACTCTACTGAATGCGTAAATATTTGTGCGATTTTTCTCTTAAATTTTCATAGATTGTCAATGCGAAACAATGTTGTTCCTCGTCGCGCAGCCGAAGCAACGACGTGCTCAGACGTAATAAACTAAATACTATTGAATGATGAAACTAAATAGAATTGAACAAACATATTTTTCTATGTATAATTTAATTCACAATTCGATCGTTCGCGTTTGGCGTCATTTCGTAAAAATCCAATATTATATAATATTAATTTTGCTTTGTGATAATCCGCACGAAAATATAGTAATGACTTCGACACCTTAGTACATTGTGTCTTACATGTGCGCGTTTCTTACAGGGCAGGTAGCGAGGTGTGTTCCATACTTAATATAATTAGACTACAGTAAGACTGTTTTTTTTATTATTGTTCTAAATTAACTTAACATTCCATTGATTTCGGTTTCGACTCTATAGCCTGGATAAGCACGATGAACCAAAACATTACATTGAAATGTATTTAAAACAGTGGCTTCCTGATGTATGCGGAACGAAATCAATATCCAAATGGCTTTCAATCCCGTTACCATCGGTGGAAGTTGAAAAATCTATCTAGTTCCTCATTCTTAAACAGAAATTCTATCTTCGAAGCAAACAATAAATTTCAGTAAGACTTCGCAGTGCAATACCACACGCTCTCGATAATCCATCGCAACCCTAGTTATTACATCACACTCTATAACAAACCCGCGCAGGACGTATTCATCGAACACATTAATTAATTACACTACACGTACAGCTAGCAACACAATATGTACATTCACGCTCCATTAATACATATAAATAGTGCCAGCGTTGTTTTACCAGTTGATCTCCGATTCGCTCCACAGCCAACGCGCACGTGACAATATCTGTAACAATGTAATCCCGTTAGATTCAAATCCCCGCTTTATTTTATGTGACGCAGATTGCATAAGTGGCTAATTGGTCGTTCGGCGTTCATTTTGTTTTTATGCGCCATTTTATTGGATACGCGGCTAACTTCACTATATGCGTAACGAAATTATTCGTAAAACATTTACTGAATCATGGTGCTGTCAAGATAAAAAATGATCCTACCATTATTATAATGTATTCTTGTCACTGCACCATTCACTGATACTTGGAAAGTTAAACATTGTAACATTTATTATGTAGACCGTCTTGTTGCTTTCAATTACTTATATTGAACAAAATATATACCTTAAAGTAAATTTAATTAGTCATCAAATAATCCAAGGATTAAACTTAGGTTTATGTGGGCTGATGTTGTTCATAGCACATACTCGGCGCCATGATGCGCGCGTAATTGTTCCCACATACCGGAACCCTTCTTATCAGCTAACCAATTCCGAGTACGGTTACTAATTAGCATATTTTCTGCCGATTACACATCATAAAATATGCTTCGTTATCAAGGCAATTGTTCCCCAGATTTTATACGAGAGAATAAATTACACATTTTGATATTCAAATTCGTCAGTCTACGATCCGCTACGAACGTTCCGTTCAAGGCGGGACTGTAGTATTGGTAACACGCATATTTTTTATGTTTTACCCAAAAATCCGGTTGGTGAAAGTCAATTTTGTGGCACCCATGTCAGATTTTCTAAAACACTCTTTCTGTTGAACACAACAGTTCAATAATTTAATGTACAACATTTTGTAACTGGAACCAGTAACAGCACCTTGGAGGCGGGAGTCCGTTTCATAATCTCCAATCTGACGTCATCATTTCTACCTTCTTTATCTTCCACGAACCTCTAAGTGTGATCAATTGTCCGCATACTAAATCCATTCCGTCCCTATTACGTCCTTATTTGTTAAAATCTGTACCTACGTTGCCATATGTAAATGGTAATAGCCGACCATAATCACTATTGTCTTAAATCGTTATTATTTTTAGTTCAAGTAAAATATATCTGCCTCGTTGGTCGAGCGATTGCAAGGCGACCGCCGATCGAGACGCCTTGGATTCAAGTTCTGGGTCGGATGTTATTAGATTTTTCTAACTAGAATTTATAGAAAAAAAAAATAGTAGCGGCTTGGAGCCTGGATTTGGGCCCCATGAATGGCAGGACGCTCACCCCCTATTCCATAATAGGACGTACTCGTAAACGTAACTGGTTATACGTAAGAGTATATTACACTCCTCTGCCTACCGCTACCGCTACCCTACCGCTACCGCTACCCTACCACTACCGCGGGGTTTACGGGCGTGATGTTACGTTTTTAACACGCCGAATACCGCAATCGAAGTTGTATGCAAAAAATAAGTCTAGCGTTTGATATAATACACACACATCTAAGTGAACGGTGTAATTAAGTGGAAATAAATTGGTCCGTAACATTTTGTTTATTCCTTCTCAAACACTGTATTAAAGACAATCGATTATATCTAACTCTACTTCGCTAAACGACAAAGTTTTCTAAACTCCTTTACTGAGCTTCCTGAAACAGTTAGCGTTTGACAAAAGCGCTGCTGGTTTGAAGACTTTAACTCTATAATGGTCCACAAATTAGCATGACAATAGTAGTGAACACCTCAGTATACTTTCGAAATATCCAGCTGAGACATTCGTCCCCTTCCATCTAGGTACGAGAAAATAAGACAGACGTACGTGCATCGTTCGTGGGTCGCTGTTCTTTGGGAGTTATAGATACAAGAATTCGATGGTATAATTCGACTTCAGTCAAGCAAAATATTGAATATTAAAGTGTCAGTGTTACCAATACAGCTTTGTTTATCCTTTTCTAAAGATACCATTGAACTATAAATATCTATAAATTAGATCATACAATATCGACTTTTCCGATTCATACGTTAAAACATGTCTGAAATGTCAGAAATTTCGAAAATTGTTGCGCTATAAAATGATAACTAGCATCGCAATAAACCAGTCAGAATTATATGGAGCAGGAATTGGCAAAACGCGCCAGCAGCAATTGATACGCACGAGGAACGGAACTTAGGCGATGTAACCACTGCGAGCTAGTAGCGATTGAGAAGATTATTTTTACCGCTCTAATCAAGAATGACCTTTTTCATGCGCGCTGTGTTAATTACAGCTATTTACGAGCTAATTGTCCATTCATCATCGTCAACTTATTGCCGAACACAGCTGGACATAGGGCCACCCAGATTATGCCCATAAAACCGCACGCTGAGCATGAGGGTTGGGAATCCAGTAGCACAGCCTCTCACACCAGCTGCACTTCTGCCCATAGTTGTAGTTAATCACTATGGTTTATAATCAACGATTTTATCGTTTCAGGCTTGGTCACGAATCTCCTCTCAAAATTTATGTCATAGTCTGCAATGTTAGCCTAGTTTGGATTGGTAGGCTTAATACGCCTAAGAGAATATTTTGGAGAAGTCTAGTGTGCAGGTTTCTCTCACAACGTTTTCCTTCACCATTATTTCAAATAATGCGTAATCTCTAATATGTACCTACATATTTACGCGAAGAAAGAGGTACAAGCGAGGATTAGAACCCATAACTCACGGAATGGGGGCTAAAGTCTAAGCCTCTAGTCATCTCTGCTTGATTGTTATTGCATTATACTTATTATTAACTATAGTTATTTAGTGAACACTACACCAAGACATGATTATAGCGTGACTACAGCTTTCATGCCTTCGTTAGAGGATTTCACTTAGCATCGCACCGGGAATACCTCGTAGATTAATAAAGCTTATTTGAACGGTTTCCACAGCGCTTCATTTTTCTGCAATATACTCGTATAAAAATCCATCGTTTTATCAACGCTTCTCGACACTCGCAAGCTGTAGAGAAACATTTAAAAGTCGCGATAAAATTGCAAACGTAATAACTTGAAATAACCGGATTACCGAACTATGGCACATACCTACTACGAAATATTATAAATTGATCGTAACTCAAGTCTCGTCATTTAATTCCGCTCCTTAAAAATCTTATTATTTATCCTCGATCATTTAAACGTCACTGGCTACAGCGTAGTGGTCGGTAACAACGGCAAGAAATAAAGAAATTTTTGTTTCACGCGTAGACGAGTACCGAATTTATTAGTCGTAACGAAGACTCGCGTAACTAAGTATAAGAAGGAGTACAAAAACGTATCGAGATAAGGAGAAATTGTGAACAAATGTGTAATTGTAGTTAAAGTTTATCATCATCTGTTAGGTTTGTCTGAAATAACGTCATTACGTCAGAACCGGGTGCTGGGCGCGAGGGAATGTCCCCTCGAATCGGCATTATCCGGACAAATGACATTATAACTCAGACTCTCGTGCAGCCACCCGACTATTTCGAATTTCTAACACTGATAGACTATTTCTCTAGTGTTTGTATGAAACTATCTTCAAAGCACTTATAAAATGTCACACTCCTATGTGTTTTTTCGAATAAATGTTGATGAATGAATAAATTTTGTGATTAATTGTGATGAATGTGATGAATTGTGATGAATGTGATGAATTATCTTGAACTAGTGTGTTCTTACAAGTGTGTGGTCTTACAAAGTGTACAAGTAAAGTCGTATTTATGGACAATATAAATTTATACCATTTCAATCCCGTTATATTTTAACCCGACACATAACCATATACGAGTACATCCCCTTTCTCCGCCATGTCCCCTCTTCCTCTGCATCGGTCGTCAGATCTTTTTCACATTTGGCGAAGGCAGAATGCATCATTACCGCCGCTTCACGCTTTATTGGCTGTTTCCGTTCTCGCCGGTTGCGTCATATATCCGCCAGGAGGTTGCTGCGGGCTAATGTATTTGTTCGTAAATGTGTGCCAATAAAATTTCCTTTCCAATTAAATACGGCTTTAAGCTGCTGCCAAAAACGCTTTTCGAATAAATTGAATTTATAAGGTGATTTAAGAAAGTGATTTTTTAAGTACTGTGTCATATTATGTGATGTCATTTAAAATATATATGTGAATCGCTTTCAGCACTTAATATATTTTTACAGTAAATGTAAGTAAAGTGAGTACGTTTTTAAGTAAAGCAAACAGTACCAACAAAAATACTTTTACTTTCCGAGGAAATAAAAAAATTAAAGAAAGATAACAGGCAAAAGGTTTAATCAGGTATAACATATCAGATATTAGATATAAGGAATTATATATCATCATTATATCAACCTCTACTGCTGGTCATTGGCCTTTGGCCTGGTCATTAGCCATTCCCAATGTGTGCCACAACGTCCTTTAAAATGTAAACTTAAACTTTAAAAAGGTATTATACATTTTTATTATTATACTATCACGCGAGGTTCCTGACAAGATAGCCAGAGATCACCAAACGCCAAATATGTCTATCCTTACCTGATGTGCTTCTTCTAAATCCAACATTCTTATCATACACGCGCGTCGTTCCGAAAATTCGTGTCTGCCCGTTGTATAGAGCCCGAGCCGCAATATAACGTCAACGTATATTATATGTATATGAGCGGCGAGGCGGCGTGCTGTGGGCGCACGCACTATGAATAAGCTCAAATTGTCTCTTGAAATAATTGCGGTCGCACTACGGACTACGGCTGCGCTCAGAATCATGGAGTAAACCTCAGTAGACGGTAACAAATGCGTAACATACGACCCCTCCGAGCGTCTCCTAAACGGGAGCCGCTGGGAAAGCTTTCAAACAATATTCAACTATATCAACTTGTACGTGGCACTCCACGGACGAACTCATAGTCCGGCCTACATTTAGTAACTTGAAGTGGAATAACTCCATCAAAGTGTGCAGATTAAACAACTTGTTCATTCCGAATTGCTGTTACATCCTTATACTTACATACGTATTGTCACGCCTTTTGCCCATAGGGTAGGCAGAAAGTAAGGATTTCAACCTGCTAAGGTTCTTGATTTCTTTCGCTTCATATACGTATTATTATTGTTATTAAAAGTTGTAATTAAAAATAGCAAAGTAAATTTTGTATAACATATTATTA
>DWDV01003992.1:0-10084 GCA_018245615.1 Mimoniades ocyalus
GTGGGAACTCGATCCCTTAAACACGGTAAAATTCCAGTTACAAAATCACAAACTAAGAAATCTCATAATAAATCGCTCCAGCCACTGCACTTCCTGTGATTCACCAATTTTTATTCCTTTCGCGCGTGTGTTTTGTTTTTTTTTTAACTGTTCTTTTGAACTTCTAACTTGACTCGATAATCCAGGTAATTTTTTTAATTATACCTGAATTTTCATCAATTATTTTCATCAAACTCAAATTTATCAAAACTGATAGAATGGCTTCGGTCACTTTATAGACTATACATTGTATATAATAGTGGCCACTCACCATTCAACCTCAAATCTACATAGAAACAGGACTATGATAGTCAGTTCGATTATACGCGGCGTGAACTAAGATCAATACAGCGGCAAAAGATCTGTACTTTCGAGCCCTTAACGCAATACTATCATGTTCTGCAAGTGCCTTTAGATGATTACCTACTTACCGTCTGACGACACATCTGCCGGCTTGCGTTATCGGTTAAGTGGTTACACAATTTCATCGATTCCAAATTATTGTTTTCATTTTCTGTCTGGCCTCTCACGAGTTTTACAACTATTAATGTATCAGATATTCTCTGCAGTTTCACTTATCGCTGTGTTCGTTTGTGTGCAATTGCATTAATTAATGCACAGCAGTTGTTGCGCCCACGCACACAAGTAGAAAGTGAGGCCCTCAGTCGTTACCCCCTATCTATATCTATAACCAGCTGCTGCAAGTTAACTCGTGTTACGAACAACAAAGTACATTCATGAAGTAATAGTTGCTGAAGATATTTGAAATTGCAATAGTAGTATTGTAATAAAAGTACAGTGCGAACGGAAATTAAAAACCTTGAGAATCCTTTAGTGATTCGTCGAATGATTAAGGACGCGTTAAAAGATTCACTATAACATAGCGTTCGTAAAAACGATTACACTTATCATGTAAAACATTCTATGGTTGAAAACATATGTATGTACCTAAAAACGTACATTGAATTCGGACTTATTTTAATATAATGTATAGTTCGAAAGCGACTAAATCTCACTTTTCAAACTACATACTTATTACTACTACATACTTATCATTACGGAGCACAAGTGTCAGTTACGTGTAAATAAATAACGAATCGAATTAAGAACACATGTTGTGCAAATGCGACTTATATCTTTGTTCGAAAATCTTAATAATGACGGACGAGTTTCGACCGTACCTGTCGACTTAGCGATGTACTCGTACATATGTATATAATTATTCACGGATGCCGAATTAAAACGTTTGGGGTGACATTTGAGTGTATCGGGGCTTCGTGAGCGATCGTTGTTATAATGGCGACTGCTGATCGGATCTGCGTTGATGTCTTCATTTTTGTGACGTGCCATTTTTTATAATAGCTGCGAAACAGAACCGGAACAAGGAAAATTGTTTAAAGATCCGAACGTCTGCTTCAAACTGTCGCATTTTGATACGTCTTCTGATACTAACTTATTGTTCATTTCCTTTATGTCTCTACCGTTACATTTACAATGTTATGTATTGAGATGGAATAAAATTTTAATATACTTGAGCAACAATGTAATCAGACAGCCATAAAAGCTCTATTATAGTCTGTGTTGCTTGATATATTGTACAATCTAGGTTTGTAGATCAATAAAATGTTAAATACAATTCATGTTTTTCAACTAAGCTGTCGTAACGCCGGGATAATATAAATGTCATCGTGATATTGTCGTTAAATTTATTGTACGATTATTGTGTTATTGGCGTGATTTGTTTCATAAAAGTATTAGTTATGACAAAGGCTCGAATAGCTTTCTACTTCAAACTTGATTGAGTCATTAGACTATGTAGTTTGAAACAGTTTGTTGTGGTCATGGCGGATTCGTAACTGACAAAGCCGCGCTCCGTCCCAGTGAACCACGGGTATTGGTACTGTGTCGAACGATTTTATCGATAAAAGTGAAAACGATATCGGTGTTCCCGCCAATTCGTGCTAGGGTAACCCATACAATTTTATTTTTGATCTATGTGATTGCTATTTTTTTTTCGTTCTAGTAGTGTTAGTTTCAGGAAAAACTTGACCGTTCGGTGTATTTGGTAATCGACTTACAGCCTTATAATTGTTCATATACATACATATTATCATCAACACAAAATAACGCTGCAGACTAGATTTATATACTTAGTATGTACTGAAATGTATAATACAAATTATTCAGATAAGTATTTTAAGGTTTCGTTATTGCAATGACGTATAGTTAGTTACCTTAATCGAAATTATTGTTTATTACTTTCCATTGTGAGATTTTTATTAAATATCTTAACACATTATTGATAATTGCCAACCCTGCGCGCTACTCTTAACGGTTGATTATTCACATGCTTATACGGTCAACGGAGATCTTATCGATAGAAAAGTTTAAACGCTACTGTTCTGTTTCAACTTAAAAGGACTTTCTTAGTCTTTATAGGTAGAAATGGGTCTAATGGTCTTATTTGGTTCGTTAGGTGTTTGTTGATCAAGATGGGAATGCGTGTATCGCTCTATTCACTGGAACGGATAAGTGTTTTAGCTTAATAATATTTATGAACCAACATCACGCCTGTTATCCCGCAAGAGATAGGCTGCAGAGTGTAATACATTCCCGCGTTTCACAAGTTACGTCCCACTATGGAATTGGTAGTGAGTCTATTGCCATACACCGGAAACAGCTTTATATTTGTAAAGAAATATATCCTATCGGTTCAATAGTCAATGTGATTGATAAGCTGGAGGTTGTAGTCTCGATTTTCTTACAGATAAACTGTTTATGTGATGCGCAGGAGTGTTTGATCTGTGTTCACGTGTACATTTAGCAAATACTCGTTTGTATACATTTATATTATGTATATTTCTAATATCTTACTACAGTACGGGCTCTGCTTAGTTTTGAATCACATGATTAAGTGTGATGTGTCTCAGCATAATATAATTGTCAACTAGTGGATGGATATTTAGAATACGCATATAATATATATTTATGCAGTTATGATCTTCATTATAGCAATTAGCGTTTAAAAATTGGTACTCGATTTGTTATAAAAATGTCCGCTGAGTAATTGCCACTTATTAAAACTCTTTCGTTGCATGTTTCGAAGATGCTGTGACATTTAACTCTTACCGAGTCAGGATCACATAATTAACCTTATTCTCATCGCGTCGTTTAATATAATTTATCGACTGTGCCAGCCGCTAAAATGGTGTTCTCGTTTTATTGATCTCGATCATCATCGCAAACCCCGTGACCCATTTGCCGGTCGCGAGTCACACGAAACGTGTCAAAAGCGAATCGTAAACGGACGACGACGGACGCGAATCGGAACCAGTTGTAAATGGGTATGTGTGTGTGACGATAACATCGTGACTGGACTCGAGACGACCGCATTAACATACTGACGCCAACCAACGAGGGCAGCTGCGAACTCGATATTGCACATTATCGACATGCTCGTATCGACTACCGCCTCTCCCTACTCTCACGCTCGTACTCATTGCAAGCGCACTATAGTCCTATCGCTGGACAGAGGAATTACTCCACCATAAAGGGGTCACTGAGCACATAACAGGTCTTTACGAAATTTTTCTCTTCGGTAATCATAGGTACAACAACTTGTAACTATGTGACAGAAATTACATTTTTCATTGATAACTGTTCATCACCATCATCGCCATGATTCTGTCGCAGTCCACTGCTGGACATAGGACTCCTCTGAGGGGCTGTGACCATAACCCCCACGCTGGACATGCTTCTTCCAACACCGCGATGTGCCAGCGGCAGCGCCGGGCTCAATCGCCTCTTACGACACCTGTGTCCCGGCGCGGGGTCGGGTAAGATGTATTCTTACTCCGTCCCCAAACGGCGCGCTTGTAACCATAACGGTAATAAATGTTATTTGATTTATTTTTTTCATTCTTTTTTCGTATTGTTTAGTTTCAGTGCGCATTTCAACATTAAATAAATGCTTTTTACTGATAAATGCATATGTACATACATGTTTACTCGTCATATAATTTTGCTACGAAGTACTCAAAGAGTCACCTCTCGCTATCGTCTCTTTTGAGGTGATGTAAAATTTGTGTAGGAATATAATTCTTGCGAGGGGGACACTTTCTAGTGCATTAGTAACGCTCGGCGGCTAAGCTAATAGACCACTCTTACACCGCCGTTGAGATAAGATTGTCTAATAACATAAACAAGCTCTATCTTAATGTTTTTATTATTGGAAAGTCATTAGCCGATAATTGCGCCACATTTATATAGCGGCTGCTGGAGTGATAGGGAAATGTGAAGTTTATTTTGCATTTGTCAACGTAAGAGCCATTAATGTAACATGATTTTTTATTAGAAGATATATGAACCTTCGAAGGTAATCTTTACATCCGGTTGTAATTATTGATAGGAACTCCTTTCTCTCTCTTAATTATTTTATATATTATGCAATGAGCGCTCAAAATAACATATACATACCTACCTCTGTCGAAACTTTAATATATCTTTGTATGTTTTGAAAATGTACGATTATTATGCTTCATAGCCAATATTCTGAATGGTACGAGTATATATTCTTATTTTATGCATATATTACGACTACTACTTTCCATTGTCACTCATTATCATTTTCGCTAATAGATTAGAATAATAGATCTTTTATAGAGCTACTCTGTAACTTGATGCAAAATTAAATCACAAGACAACCAACGAGACAAGTACTGATCACCGCTCGTGTGCTAGTGATAAAATATCAGCGATCCCCGAGGTAGACTCTCCAGGCGCGGCCCACGCCCGCCGCCAGTGTCGCGTGTCCCCGGGAACTGTATCTCTTCCGCGATTCGAACATCCTTATCGAATCGCCGTTTCTGTACGCTTCGCCGGTTCGCGGGGATAAAGCACTTTGCTTTTCGTTTTGTCCCTTCGTTGAACTCTCGGCGCTTTTGTCGTTGTAGAACATCGAGCGCGGGGACAGCACGATTCATCGTTTGATCGCCGATGTATCAACTCCCACGCTTATAAGTTGGACACATCAAAGAAATAATCTTACATGTTGTTTATTGCACTTCTTACATTCACAAATAATATCCTATTACAGACAATTATATTGTGGAAAAATTGTAAATCTAGGTGTGTTGTACATATATACAAGTAACATTAGTTTAAGATGACTATACCTATATATTTACCTGTATAACGTTTTATTGAAATCAAACAGTCCTTTTCGAAAAAGTGTCTCTGTAAATTATAGTGTTGGTTTTATAGTTCATCAAGAACAGAAATACATACATTCAAAAAAACGTAACTTCACGCCTGTAATCCCCGAAGAGGTAGGCAGAGGAATGCAGAACACTCCCACGTTTCACCGGTTCACATACATTCAAGTATACAATAATTTTAAAATAAAAGAGAAACATTATTATGATTCTAATGCTACCAATCAATTAAATTCAACAACAAATAAGAATTTAAAATTAAATATGTTCTGAGGATACCTATGTGCTTTAGATTCCTTCGTAGTATTATTAAGGGGTGTGGAGTCTAACAACAGCACTGGGCCAACGTGGTAAACAAGACCGGTATGCTATGGTATGGTAAAACAGTACCAGTTAGGACAGTGATAAAATAAAAAACGTTGATGACTATGACGATTGGTATATATTCTATGAATATGTACCTGCCAATTGTATGTTCGTTATTCATCGAGCGTAGAAAAAGTAACATAGACTTTTATATTTTGTATACATGTACTCAAGCCACAATTGTAGGAAGTAATTTTGACGAATAAACAGCCCGTGGGATATAGGTTCAGTAGTATTCTGTACGAAACCGAAAAAACGAATTGCGATAGAAAGTTGCGTGCGCTATCAAAATATGCCAAAAGCGACACACCGACTAACCTTTGCGCCGCGAAACGTTGCGATTTATTGTGCTCACGTCCGCGTGCGCCGAGCGGGCTCGTTAGCGAGCGCGGCGGACGTGGGGTCGGACGGACGAACGGACCGCGCGCCCCACGGAAACAAACGCGCATCATTTATAAAACGTGCCGAATGACAATTCCCACATAATCTTACACATGTCCATGGTAAAATAACGATAAAGGAAAACGTCGTGAGACAGCTTGTCCACTTCACATCTCTCCATGTTTTCTCGAAGGTATATGAAGTCAGCAAACCTGCATTTGGACTGTAGCGTTACTCCTTCTGGTATTGAGAGAAGATCCGTACGCGACACTGGCAGAATAAAAGTTAAGCTGACGATAGTGATTAAATAAAATAAAATAGAAACTTACAACAGACTTTTACTATTACGACCCAACAGTAAATGGAGACGGTCCGGTAATAACATACATATGCAAAGAAATGATTATTTATTTATTTCTCATTAATGCATATGAAACACTCGATGGCCGTCCGTTTGTATTATGTAAATGACCGTTTTGTTTCTCTCGAGGCGTTCGCTGTCAAATGAGTTGTGACACTGGCCGCCTAATTCGAATGACACGCAGATTCGTGTCTCCTCCGCTCAATACACGCTTTTATTTAAGTGGTTGGTGGTCGCGTCGAAATAGAATCGTATAAAAAATAATATACCTACTTAAGACTGTAGAGTCGTTGGAGAGAACCACTATGTGAAGTTGACTCTGTTAAAAATACTATATTCGTTGTCGACATAATGATTCTACGAAAACATATTTATGTAATAAACAAAATCATGGTGTATGTGAATGTACACATTGAATATATATTATGTACATTGTCACAAGCTTTGCACTTACGCTCATTTTTATATCACTTCACTGAAGCGTTCTCCTTTTTGATTTGCGAAAGGCTGGGTTACGTGTCTATCATATAAATCGTAATGTAATGCATCGATTTTTTTTTAATCATATCAAATGTGATATGACGCCTTTTTATCACCGAAGAGGGAGGTAGAGGAGTGTAGTACCTACATTTCCGCGTTACACCATTTACATTACTGCTCCGTTATGGCATGGGGGGTGAACCTGTTGCCATACACCGAGCACTGATGCGGACTCCGAGCCACTTCTAGATATTTCAACTAGAAAATCTAACTTGGAAAATCCAGTAGTACCGGACCCAGGATTTGAACTCCGGACCTCTGGATCAGTAGTCAGTCAATTAATATCAATTCTCCGCATAAAACATTAAAATTCTAAATTTGTGCAGTTGTAAAAAATTCGGTTTAGCAAACCCATACAAAAGACTATGTAATATCAATTTCGAGAGACAATTTCATATTTTTGATTCTGCACAAACATTTACATAATCCACATAATTTTTTTTTGTACATGCGTACGTTCATGCAAATGACTCTCGAAGCATAATCGCTCTTATACACACATACATGCACACACACATACATACACCTCTACATCCACCGAGCGATCTGCTATATTCCACTAATTCACTTTCACTCCTTTTGTTACATTTTTTTGCCGATGAAACATCACGTCAGCCGGCCCGCGATGTCTGTCTCTCTCGATGGTCGCTTTCATATCTGCGAATCGTTCCGGTATTGTTCTACCGCATTAGCTGGCAAAGGTCAATGTCTCTTTATCGATTGTTTACGACGCCCGATTGAAAGGATAAGGCAGGCGGCGGCGAGCCCGCACCGAATATCGTTGAATGGCGTTTCGAATCGTCGACTTTCTAAATTGATTTTCAGGATGCCATTATTTTGCCGTCTATCGACTTGTAGAGGTTAAGTCATCGCAAAGGCGACTAATTAATTGATGTGTTAAACAATGGCAACTGTACTTGTTTTGCTCACCGTGACTTTCTGTAAGTCATACTTGTGTTATATATTCGTATAGGAATATATAGCACGGGCTTGTGAACACAATCTGCGAAGATACAACTAAAAGATGCAACAGATAAATGTGGAATAAGCACATCATGTCTGTAAGGGTATAGATGTTTGGTGCTTCGTGTTTTTTCCTACCCCTACGGGATCTCGCATGACAATATTATTATTACAATACTATAATTACATATGAGCATTTAATTTATATCCCTGAGAGATCGGGCGTGACAATATTATTATTATATTACTATAATTACATATGTGCATTTATTATATATTAAATGGAAATACAACATCTGTTACTTCGTTGCCCGTCGACTATAATCTTTCCAAAATTTGCTTATACAATGGACATTTACGTCTCGCGCTGCCTTATGATTAATGGCGGGTCTAATTTTATATGTGCTTAATTAATCGTACTCATTCAATAAACAAACATAATTATTTGCCTATTAATCCACCGCTGCATTTATAATGCATGACACACTTAAACGACTAGTGGAACAAGTTAGTAAAATTAGTTTCTTGCTATGTATCATTCGTTTAGTAGGTATGTAGTTTAATTGACGATTCAATGTAACATGTATTCAAAATAGTTTCTTTTTATTTATATTACTCCAATTGAGAACCGATTTAAGACATCCTGTTAGGAGGTTCTGTCGAAATGTAAATGTCATTGATATTTCTCATGTAATTTATTGTCGCTATAAAGCAACACGATTCTTAGTTTCATTCGGTCTCAATTACATAAATTGATTGATGTTTTCATTCCCATTAATGTTATCGAAATAAAATTAATTAATTGGAATCCTTTCTCTTTCTCGGTAATTGCGTATTTTTTCCCGTGGAACATGGTTATATTTATGCGTTAAGCACTTTATAACGGATTGATTTTTAAAATTAGTCTATATTCTTGCAAATCGTATTGCTAATATTTCCTTGGCCTTTTATGGCCCTTGTATCTGGGCACGGTTTGATATCCGCAATTCAGAAGATCTGGAGATTATTCCATTACACAAGTTTCAGTCTAGTTAGCGAATATACAGGTTCTTTGCCAATCTAATGTTAAAAGGTATTAAATCCGATTGGGAAGGTTTATGACGACGGAAATTTTTAAAAGATTATAGCGCACATTTGTTAAATGAAATGGATACATAATGATGTCGTTGTCATCAGTGGGACAACGATCTGCGAAAGAAGGTAAATGCGGCAAGCCGAAGACAGGACGCGATGATGCCCTTTGAGGGAGGACTATCCAGCTGTGAACTGATACAAGCTGTTGATAATAATGATGATACATCGAATCAAACAAAATTGACAGGCATTCTACAAATATGTATTATTTAAATAGCGCTGTTTCCATTTACATCGATAATATAGTAATCAACATGTAAAGCTTTAAGCTTGGAAATTACAAACAAAAGCAAATTCGACGATGTTGCTTAATTCTGCTCAAGTATTGGCACAGATGGTTCGTATTATTGATTCATACAATGAATTAAATTGAATTGAACATGACATTATAATTTTTAATGAAGAAATCATTGACTCATCGTAATTAATTGATTGCTTTGAAATTTACATTCTTTTTATGTTACGTAAATTTTGACCGTTATTTTAATATACGAGTACACTCAGTGTGGATGTGCACGACCAGTATTATATCTCTCATTACTCATAGGTGACTGCGTTCACAATTGTCTAGTTTACAAGCGGTAATCGTTGTTCTGTCGGCGGACAAGAGGAAGTGTGCAGTCGTCCTTATAGCTTTCATAATAAGTAAAATCCACGATTGTATATACATATGTACCTACATGACAGCATCATGCCTATATTTAGACGAAGGAGATTGCAAAAGAATATAATACTCCGACGACTTTATACCTATACGTCACTAGATATGGAAATAAGATGTCTTTATCAGAGTTAGATGTTGTCACTAAGAAATTCATCCAGCCGGAACTCGCAATTAATCTTTTCCCTTTCCACTCTCAAATTTTTCGCGATTCTCATGATTCAACAATTTTTAAAATCTTTGATAAAAAGTTCGTTGGTCGTTGGTCGTGTTGGTTGCAAGTGCAACTGCGGATCGGTAGGTCCCGGGTTCGATTCCCGAGTCGAACACTACAAAATTTTCTAATTCGGATTTTCTAATAGTGGTTCGGAGTCTGGATATGTGCCCGATGCATGGCAATAGGCTCACCACCTATTCCATAGTGGG
>DWDV01003993.1:0-10084 GCA_018245615.1 Mimoniades ocyalus
GCGCTTTCGTTTCGTTTTGTGTCTGTACTAAGTATCGTCTCCGACAGCCAATGTTTATAGATGGCGCTAGGGATGCGTCTACATATAGATTGTAATTTTTTTATACAAAATATGAAAAATACGTATTGTTGGACTGTAGTGTTGTGTAGTGTAGTATTATAGTAAGATAGCTGCGTTTAAATGGCGAAATACGTCACCAGCGACTGCACCAATAAACGAATCAACAAACAAACGAAAGAGCGAATAAACGAATAAATGAAAGAAGATTTAAAGAGTAAATGAACAAAACATATAAACATAACCGAAGTGGTCCGGAAAATATGGAACCCCATGTTCAAAAGTATCGTTACTCGTTTCTGTTAAACCCGGATACTTTAGTTTGAGGGCTGCTATAGTCTAATACGCACTAGTATATATGTAAATAATGATTAAGGTAACTTAATCATTATTTGTAAGAGTGCGTTTGTAACTTATATAAGTGAATTGTTTTATGTGGCACCCGCGGCAGATATCCATAGGGCGTAAAAGCCATGTAACGTCAGGGGATCTTAATACTTCTCTTTACCTGCTATAATACATCGTTATTAGTAAAAAATTTAAAATTAGTTGCAATACAAATAATGTATCTGGAAATCACTTTAATCATCTTTTTTCTCGCCTTACGATAAACGTTGGTAGTGGAACATGTTCCTAATTTAACGTTATTTGAAGCACCTGTACGGCACGCAAGCTTTAAAATGTACAGTTGAGCGAAACAGTGAAAATGAAAACAAAATATATGAGAATGTTTTTGTGAGAAACGACTCAAGCAGCTCCTATTTCCGCTTGTACATATAAAAAAAATATGTTTTATTATTCTCACACAAGAATTTTATAAAAGTGAATTTATTGGTCTTTGGGAGATGTATTATTATAAAAGGCAAAATTGATTACACAAAAAATATAATGTAAAACTATTAGCATTTCTTAACCTGTTAAATTGTATAAATTGTTAACTTTTATCACTTTTGTTAAAATTATTCCATCAAAGTTAAAATTTATCTTTAAAATAAATGTTAATACAATATATGAAAAGCTAAGCTACATTTATTTAAACTGTTACAATGCCGTCTAATATAAGGATTACTATTCTTCGACCCAAATTCAAGATCTCCACTCACAATGTTACTATATTACATTGTTCGAACAAAAACTAATTAACAAATCAAGAAATGATTTTAAGGTGTATCTTGTAAATGATTTTTTTAAGGATAGGTCACATAACTTACAAGGATCAAAAAACGCATGGTGATAAATCAAACTATAAATCGTAATTGCTGGTGTTATAAAGTGATGCGGCAGTTAAATACTGACTATAAATTGCTGGCGGTGAAATATCGGCAGTTAATTGAAGGCAATAAATTTTCTAACACGCGGTTAATTCTGAAACGACCACACAGCCGCTAACTATCGCCGCGTGTAAGAGTTTGAGCCACTTGACAGCAAGAGCGGATCCAGCCTTTGCGCCAAGGGGGGGTCACATAGTCGTGGTCAAATCACTAGAAGTTATAAATTTAATTTTTATAATAATAGATACAAGTAAAATTTATTAATAAATGTAAGTACTGTACGTAAAAATATCTACCTATATTTAAATAACAAAAACAATTTTCCTTTTACGTCTTGTTTTTACTTTTTTAAGGACGTGGACCCAGCCCAGGGGGATCATGAGCCTATGATCCCGCGCCTGGATCCGCCCTTGCTTGACAGACACTTTTCCACTCAACAGTACAGTTCTTTATTTCGAAGTTATGACGGGCTTAAAATTGATACTTATTTCTCCAGGGCGCTCTTCCCTCTTCAATCTTACTTACGTATTTATTTAAGCTGTTACAATTTATATGTCTCTTGGATGAGCCCCGTAATTTTCTCTTGTTTTCGTATCAGTAATGTATTGTTTTACTCACCTTGGGTTCGGATTTGGTTATTGTTTGACCTACTTTCGAATTGAGAATTTCAATTTGAACATACACACTGAGACAGATTGTTTTTGAACGAGAGACTACGTTTTTCCTTATCGCGATTATTTTATCATGTTTAACATGAAGGCTAATTTATCACTCATGGGAGACGTAATAGCTTTATTATTTAAAACTTTATCGTCGTCTACATACGTTTGGTGATTAAATACAAAACACATTTATCATTATGCAATAATTCTTATTTTTGTAATTTAACTGTTGAGAAAAACGGGGAGAAAATTTGTTACCACGAAACTGAACTCTTTAGGGCGTGTCTTCTTCTAATCTACATTTGGTTAAGTTGACATGTAATTACCAAAATTGGAACAATAATGCGATTGATTTGGGATATGAAACGCCACTATTCTGTCCTAAGGTATGTTAACGGATCAGCGATCGCTTTATGAGTATCGCTTGAAACGCATTCAAAGTCACATCAAGTTTGTTGTTATGAGTTGAGTGTATTAATAATAAGAATATTTATTGTAGTAATATGAGTTAAAACTAGAAATTTTTAATTTGATTTATTTAGAAAATCAGTTGAAATTTGCTTTATATTTCTTAACTGATTACTTTATTACATTTAACATTGTTGAATAAATAATTTATCATTATAAAAGCATAAATAAGTTACGTTATAAAAGCATAAATAAGTAGGTAAACAATATTTATACATATTTAGCACTTTGTCTAATGCCAAAATTATTATATTATTAGTAAAACTATTTAATAACTTCTCATTGTAAGTGAATGTACAATTGTTTATGAGAATAAAGTTATTCTTAAACCCAAATGAATCATATTAAACAGAATTAATATGCCAGATAATACCTAAGTAAATGAAGTGTCTCTGTGATCTCATTCAAATTACCTTTCCACGTATGGACATACACACACACACACACGTAAACAAAAGGCTCCCACATATTTTACTAGAATTGCGATAAACATACCCCTGGATGCAGATAACATCGGAATGGCTTCCTCAACGAACGGGACAGACGGGCATACACTCTTATTTATTAGCCATATCTGATTTGAAAATAGTAGAACCTTAGTACAGGTGCCAGTATTGAAGTGCCAATGTATATTTATTGGTATACGCCTTATCCTTGTATATTATGAATATGCTCGCACATCAACAAATTGAGATTCTTAATAATGAAGTGAATATTTCAGAACACAAGAACTCTGTAACTCACTTCGAATGTGACGTAGATTAACTAATGTTAATCACTCTCATTCAACGTTTTCTATGGTTACAGTACCAACCAGAATCTTATTAAGAACTAATATTGTCTAGACTAATTGACGTTAATTCCATTGATACAGTTGTCTATAGACGGTAGCAGTCATGTTCATTTATTGGTTGCCCATTTACTGGTATACTGATATAAATATACTGATGTACTGTCCGCTGTTAAGGCTGGGTTGTACGGAAATATCTTCGGAAAGGATAGGGTCATGTTCGAGAACTACACTGCATGTATAGCTTTGATATGAAAAATTTTGCCATAAAGGGTTTTGCTAAATCGCTTTTGCTACACACTGCGAAAGAATGGAACTCCCCGCCGGCGTCAAATTTTTCCGATTCGCATAACCTGGGATTATTCTAGACAAGAGAGAATAGGCATTTTCTAGGCAAGCGAGTTACACCCTAGGCTACATTTCGCTTTCTATCAGGTGAGAAAGCAGTCAAATACGAGCCTATTGATAAATTAAAAAGAGATTCGATGACAATCACGCGAAGCGTCATCATCATCAGTTCTTCTATTGCTCCACCATTGCAACATTTCCACTTATAAAGAGAAATTTTACGACCACAGTCAACAACGTTGGCCATGGGCAAGTTGACGGTCTTCATATCATAAATAACTCTTAAGTCATCCTCAGAATATAAGCCTTAATATTTACGGCGGAGGATTTTATTATTAAGACTCATATGGCTTAGCGCAGCCATAGATGATCAATGATGATTCAAACCCAGATCCCGAATAATGACGTTACTATCACTAGACTATCACTGCCAGCATGCTAAGCGATGAAATAGATTTTTAGTACCACAGTGGAGGAGAAATGGCGGTTAAAAGCATTAGCTTTCTCGAACATTCTAGCATAGGTAACAAGCTGATGCATGCTAATAGTAACCTTATCACATATCGTCCTTTAACTTACAACACCGCATAAGTCATTTTTACCAGCTTTACAGGAGACGTAAAAAACTTTCTATTTGAAAAATCGTTGGATTGTTTTTGAAACTCGTTATCAAAACCAATTGTATAGCAAATTGTGCCATTTGGTCTGTATTCTAGCATACGTACATCTGTGACGACTAGGTCACCTGTCTTTTTACCAGGTCGTATAGATTAATGAATAAAGCGACTTGTGCGCTGTGACTACTTTTCGAATTACCTCATCTTATTGACTGAAGTCTATATCATGTGAGCAGTGGTTAGACGTGCAATGAGCAGCTCTATCCAAAGGCATTAAAATGTGACTACCGCCAATTTTCGACTTGAGCGGTACAGCTACAGTAGCCTTTTTATATATTTAGCCTGGCTAACAGGCAAACGGACCAACTGATGGTAGGTGGTCACCGTCGTCTATGGACATTGGCAACACCTGAGTGGCCAATATGTTGCCGACTTTAAAAAAGAGCTCTCTTCAGGATTTTCTTAAAGAACCCCATGCCATTGTGCTCTGAGAAGTCTTACTTAAGACTACGAGTAGTTCATGAAACGCTGATTTCGCTTTTAACTATGACAGTTAAATGCTTAGGTGTTCCTATGCTTTTTCAATTGAAGAGAACAACAACAGAGTTGGAGGCAGTCACATGTCGCCGTTTTACCGTTTTTACATAACTGAAACCTATTATGAACTGTCATTAGGTAAAATTACCTGCCTGCCACAACGTAACAACAATTGTTGCAGAGAGACAATAAATATAAACAAAAAATGGTTCTGTGTTCAAATCCCAGGTCGAGTCGATAAATTTACATCATCTAGAAAGTCTAGAAACTAGTAATCATTTAGTATCCAACTATGAACACTCCTCTGCCTACCTGTTTGGGGATTACAGATGTGATGTTACGTGTTACTAACATACTGCTGTGACGTCAGCAAGACCGAAACACCATAATTTGTTGAAACAATCATGAATATGACATAATTATTTCCATGCAACGTTCACATCTATGCCCAATCACACGAATGGAGTAGGTTGTTACTGGCACAAACAAAGCATTTTCACGGATTCCCTTATTCCTGTATAAGGGCAAGATAAACTCAGCCCTTCTCCCCTCAAGACAGATAGTGATAGCGTGTTATTTTATAAGTGGTAAGCGCAAAGCGTTTTTTATACTTCAATAAACAAATATTTTGAGTATTTTATTCAGTTGTATAATTTAAAAATTTTACCATTGAAGATGTGTCTGGCTAAAAATCGGACCCGTTGTATCAATAAACCGATGATTTTATTATTTTTCTATTATATCTGTTATCGTTTTATCTCATCACTAATTTCGCACTAGGTTTTGCTATTTCAACCCCACACTCGAACGCAACTTTATAAGCTTACTTAATACAATTTGGATAAGAGACAAACTGCACTTGTTTATGGGTCACATTGCTTACATGAGCTACATTAAGTAAAACAAACAAAAGTAAATCACTAACTGCGTTTAAAAGTAAAGATACACCAAGATCTACATCAATCAATGTTTGATACAGGCTATAGTAGAAGAGAGCATAATATGATACGATATAATGGATAAGTATGACAATAAATGTGTTAAATTATCTTTTCAATGTACTTTAAGAGTGCATAACATGACATGACTGGAGATTATGATAGATATACCATATTACCAAAAATCATACCTAATCAAAAATCAAATTGCATTTTTTCCAAATTGATTCCTTAGAACATTTTTGTACGTCAAAATGAAACCACGACCGCCTCGGAAAATGCCTCGCTATTGAGAAGAAGCTGCGTTAAACGTTTTAAATTGTTTCCAGTGCAGTTAAAATGTAAGGATGGAGATGTTCCGGGATATTAAAAAAATCATATGATATGACATGGTATAATAGACCAGAATGACTATAAAGGTGCTAAATTATATTTCCAGTGTATTTGAATTGTGTATAATACTATATGACAGGATATGATAGACTAGTATGACGAATAAAGTGTTTAACTGGTATCAATGGAGTTAGCGCTTGCGTTCCCAACTTGTGACACACTTGACGTCTAGACGTGAGTAACGCACCGCTGATGTAATTACAGCTCCACAATAAGATAGGACCAAAAATACCACACCTTATCTGCACTAATATAAATGTAATTGTGGTGTCTCTGCCGTGCGCACGCATTTGTCGTGTAACCTTAATACCACCTGTATATATTGCCGTTTCATTCACGATACTCAGATCCATTTGATCGGGGTAAAGTTTAAATCTTCATGAAAAGGTCGAATAAATTTAACATAAGACGCATGTGAGGTTTGGTTGTATTTATTTATGCAACTATTTAAATGAAAATAAACAAAAATGAGATGAAAGATATATTATTTTTGTAAATGGGAAGGTGGCTATTTGTCTATTTGATGCCTGACCGAATGTTACGTTCGAATTAAAAATGAGTTCTTCAATTCGTATAAAGTTTTTTTTGAGACTCTCGAGGATTGATAATTTATAGTCTCTGATATAGCAATAGTTGAAAATATACGCGACGGATATTCATTATATAAAATAGCATAATTAGTTCGTCTCCAAAACCATGAAGAAAATTGTCAAATTTTTATGAATTTACCTATGAAACCATAATATGAAACAAAATTATTCACAGACCATACAAAAGTTTCATATGTCCAGCGCAAATTAACTTAGCGACATCTGCCATAAACATGTCTGAAATAGAGGCTTATTGTTTCAACCCTTAACAAGTCGCATTCAAAATTCAACTTTATTTCTAGGACAATGAGGTGGACAAACATATTCGCATTGACCATAATCATTGGGCATTTATCCATAACAACTTTCAACTTTAATCAATGGTAATAAGGATGATATTAAATAAACGGTGCTTATTATTTCGATGCCATTGAAATTGGCATGTGTGATGTCTCGCTTAAGCACAATGTGCTTAAAAACAGCTTATAGAGACACGGTGCCAACATTATTTTCACGCGATGTAACGTAGTGATCCATTGATTGACATTCATGGGTCGGTGACCCATTGAAACTGGCTTCAGTTAAATCACTATAAAATATGAAATTTTGCTTGGTAATAGAAATAGGTACTTTAATCAATACAGAATCAGCGAGTCCATTATATAAAAAAAATATTACGCAATGTTTCTTAGACGCACGCATAATAACATTTTCCTTGTCTGTATATTTAATACATAACACCATACATTCAAGAAACAGTGAAAGTGCAAGTGCATTGCTACATATATTTTTCGCAATGGTAGCTTAGGTGCTTATATTTTAGCTTGGCAGTTATAGGTCCAAATCCTGACATGCGCGTAGTTTTGAAGAAAGCTTCGTATGTGCATTTTAAGATTAAATGTTAACGATGAAAGAAAGCACCGTGATACAAACTGCTCACTGTTCTTTGAGGCCTGTTAATTCCCCCAATCCGCGCTTGGCCGGTATGGCAGACTATAGCCCTAACCTTTCTCGTCGTAAAAGGTGACTCGGGCCTAAGAATAGTATGGAAAAAGGCTGGCCTGGCTGAAATGATGACAATGATGATAATGACGTGAATCATTGTAGGTAAGACAACTAAACACTATAAGTGCCATGCTTTAATCTAGCATTATAAAAACACGGTATTTTTATTACTACGAAGCGTATAACATACGTCACTGCAGACTAAACTCAAAGAGTTACTGTTATTATAGGTCGATGGCACTGATGAAATTTCTACATTTCGTACATACCTAAAACGGCACCACGTCAGATAAAATGTACTATTTCTTCAGAAATTACAAATATCACAGTAACCGCAACGAAACACAAAACTACAGCCATATCAACACCATATGTACAAATATCTCTATTTACAACAATGTGATGTAACTTAGCATTCCGCAGTCGTCTAAAACTAATCCTCGCAGCTTACACATAGTTCTCCCATCGCTCCTACTTAGCCGCTAACCACAATAAATACGGATTACGTTCCGGTGTAAGTAGCCGTAATTTTTCTATTTTCCCTCGGTTTTTTGGATTAAAAGCGTGTGTACATGGATTAACTCGCTTTTAGTATAGCTTATGATAAAGATAAAAAATCAATCCTTGCACCAATCTAGATGTATGAAAATATTGTAACAGTAAAAGCAACCATTTTCGTTATTATTTCGATATACTTGAATAATTTTTTCTAGAAACTAAAGTTGAGTAGAGTGGATGTAATAAAATTTAAAAGAAGCAATATATTGACAGAAAAACAACGTATACATAGAAAGAATGTAACGGCGGTTATATCGTTGTTAGTATGCATCACAAACAATTTAAAAAGTTAAGAACGAGTGAATGCTACTGGGTCTGGAACGAGTTACTGTATTGACACATTTTCTTGAGTATTTACGTATTTTGGTGAGCACGTTAAGTAATAGCTTCCTTATTGTTACTACATTACATCACTCCTGTAATCCGCGAATAGATAGGCAAAATAATGTAGATGAAGTACGTACTCGTAGGTATATTGAAACGTTTCACCAATTACGTGTACAACCTAAATGTAATAAGGGTTAAGAATTGAGATTCTCGATCACTCACTACTAATAATCTTCCTCTATGTATAATATTTTTCTTCCAATAATGTTAGTGTTCAATATTCTAGGACGGTATAAAACTTACGAAACACATATTGGACAATGTAATTACAATGATATCCATAGGAGCTGAGAAAACTGGCCCAAAAAACTTTACATCTCGAAGAGTTTCTCCCGAAATAAAGTTCAAGACCCAATACTCTGTTGAGTAAAGAGAGACAGAAAGAAGAAACAACTTACTGTCGCTGCAATTGATAATTAAATGACCTATATCTAATCATTGAAAATTTAGTAGATGGAATGATAGAAGAACAGAAAAAGACGTGAATAGCTATTGAAAGTTATTTGCAGAAATAGTAATATTTGAAAAAACAAAAGGAAAGATTGAAATAACAAGTAAGTTGAAAAACAAAAATATTTACTTGTTTATACTGAATAGTCTACGACCTATAAGAAGAAACATCTCTTCCAATGTCATGAGGTGTACATGTGTATAAAGTAACACTTTATTAAATAGTATATTACTAATATACGCATCAATTTGCACTAAAATAAACCAACAACACAATATTATAAACAAAACAAAAACCAACAGTATCAATGTACGGGACAGGTATCAAACGTTGGCTAAGATCGTGCCCGAGCTCTTCAAGCCTATCGATCCTGCTTAGCCGCTAAACACAATAAATACGGATTACGTCACGCTGTAAGCAGCGGTGATTTTTCTATATTTCCTCAGCTTCGCGCGTAAGTCCTATTATGTCGTTCCCGACCTTAACGGATACAAAGACAGCTCAAGGTGTCCTGAATGCATCCTCCTTTATTAGATTGAACCTCTTTATTTCAAAGGGGAATGAATTTTATTGTAATTCTTAACGTACTTGGGCCAATGTTTACGTAAATGTATATTTGCAATTTGCCTTTTGCTAAATCAAAATAATACACTAACTCCAATACACACTTGATAAGGGTGATGGTGTATCCGGGCTTGCTGTGCCTGCGTGGGCGACACTAGCTCACGGGTGGGGCGTCAAAAGATTTGGGGCACTCATTTAGTTAATAAATTATGTAGTTTATGTTTTAACGTGAGTTCTTATTTTAAAAGATGCAATAGCAAACCTATGGAGTTTCTTTCGCCGCTTCTTCTCCATAGCGAGGCATTTTTCGAAGGGGTGGTAGTATCTGTTTGATGTAAAAAAAGCGTTCTAATGAACCAAACGTAAAACGTAAACGTAACTTCACGCCTGTAATCCCCGAAGAGGTAGGCAGAGGAATGCAGAACATTCCCACGTTTCACCGGTTACG
>DWDV01003994.1:0-10083 GCA_018245615.1 Mimoniades ocyalus
ACGGTTCACCGGTTACGTTTCCGTCCCATCATGGAATAGGTGGTGAACCTATTGCCGTACGCCGGGCACATATCCAGACCCGGAGCAACTGGTCGAAATTTCAGGATAGAAAAACCCAATAGTACCTGACCAGCGATTTGCACCCAGGACCTGTCGATTGGCAACCGCGTTTGCAATCCCTCGACCCATGAGACAAATAGTTTCATATTTACACTTAATGTGTGTGTGGAATGTCCCGAGATATTATTATTAATATTATTAATTCTTATATATAATGATGCTTAATGATGATATTTATTATGATTATCACTTAAAGCCTGTTGGCATTATCTACCAATCATCCCTTGGTAATGGTTAATAATTTTAACACACGGCCAAAATAACGGAACTATAAAGTAGATAATATTACGTAACATAGATAATATTAAAATACGTATATGATTTTTAACATTAAATTGTTATCACTTTTGTTTGCGATATTACATGTAAATTATGTATCCATGATTAATTTAGACGAAATTGAATAAATATGTTAGTGTATGTACACAAGAAAAATGTAATAATTAGCATGTTGGACTAAATCTAAATATATTCTCTTTAACTATGTAGCTTTATTTAGTTATTATTTACGTTCATCGCGGATATTTCAACCGTTAATAACGTAACATCACGTCTGTACTTCCCTATGAGGTGGGTAGGCGGAACAGTTTAGTACATGCCCACGTTTCACCATATTCAGTTTCCTTACCTTTAACAGGATTTAAAATGTGCGTTAATGAACTAGATGTATATTTAATATAATAAGTCCAATAGCGAATAAAATATAGTCAAGTGAAACTAATATAAGCATAAAATAAATAAATACATATAAGATTACAGTGTACAAAATAAATAAATAAAAATAAAATAAATATATATATTTTTTAATTTATTTATTTATTTTGTACACTGTAATCTTATTTGCTGTCGGTTCACTCAGTCCTACGTCACACATCGCGCCAAGCAATATCTTAGATCTAGGCAGTTAAGCATCATCTATCTTGCAATCAGAAATAGGTTGCCATTTCTATACAACTCCTGGAATAACAATGGAACCATGTAACTTTGTCCTACCATGATGTAGATACATATTTATTGTAACTAGAAGTGACTGACGCGTTGAACGTATGTAGTGCGCTCAACATTTTTCTAACACGTTATTATGGAACAGAATTCAAGTATCGATACTTGAATACGTGACTGCCTCATCTTAACGAGAGCATCTTAAAATAACGTTCGATATTATCACGTAACAATCGTTAAGCCTCGCCGTAAAACGCCTCAGAATGTCTCGATACGAGATTTTGTATTTTAACTGCGCACACTGGAGCGGAGATGAGTGGAACGACGAGGGAAATTGAGGTTGAAAGAGCAGAATAACGTAAATAACTACAGGCCAAAGAGAGCGCTGATTATAGTCGAAACAAAATTAACATACGTAGTGAGGTCGTTTTCAATTATGAAGGCCCAACTTATCCTTCTCACACTGACACGCCCCGATGCACAAGCGGACTCGGGAGCTCAACTTAGTCACAAATAAAAGACACTCGTTAAAACAGTATTCGAGCAGCGCTTTCGAAAACCTCTTTTGGCCCTAAAATTTCTGTATTTTAATTCGTTTGCAGCTTTGAGTAAATTAATTTGAGGGTACTTGACTAAGATGACGCTTAGCGGAATAAGCGGTTCTCGTTAATTTGAATTTCAACCGTGTTCCTCTTGTATTAAAGTCCAAATCCTTTCATTAAAATTTACACAGTTATCCTTTAACACGAGCTAAAGAGATGCAACGCAAAACAACAAGGATAGTAAATGCACGTAATAAGAAATAAGAAAACCATTTTTATTATCGAAAATGTAGAATTTGCCTCGTCCGGCAGCTTTGGGATATGTGGATGGGGACGGTGATAATTAAATTTGTCCAAAACAGGTATACTTTAAGGACAAAAAGCCTTGAGTCTTGATCATACTGCTGTAGATTCAGCAGATGACCTCAGCCAATGCAGTTTTAAGGGAAGTAGCATCCATGACCAGTATCAAATTTAACTTTAAGAAAGGTAGAATCCGCTAACCAGATTTGGCTTTTAGAAGTATGCACTGCTACGCTTTAATAGCATTTTTGGTATTTTGTTCCAGTTGGGTAGGCATAGGACCAAAAAACCCTGAGACATGTGAGTATATGAACAAATTCTTAAAACATCAGAAACAGTTACTTAAAAGAATTTTAAAACTCGCTTAACTGTATATTTGCGCATAGATTTGGGACAAAAGAATATATTTCAATTTTTTATAACGTTAAAAATATCTCTTGTTTGCAATTTTCGTAGTTCCTCATGTTTAAAAGTTGAAGGGTACGCTTACATTATTTTGGCAGTGTCGCTGATACTGAAGCACGGTGAAATGAGTTAAAGCTCTTTTAATTACGGACTCAGTATATTTAGTATTCTTTAATAACTACGCCTCATGCCTAATACCGCGAGACAAACATTGCATAAGTATTTGTGAAATAAATTTTCAAGCTTACAATCCTATTATGTGTAACTTATTTTTAGTGTATTTGTTAATTATCTCTAGACTTGATCTAGGTGATTCAGGTGTTCGAGGCTGCGGTGGGAAGCCCATGGAAAATTGGGACTCTTTGAGATGCTTTGAGGACTTATGAAAGATTTGAAAATAGCAAATGTTTGGGGATACTTTTCTGAAACTAGAAATAATTCATCATCAGCCTATTGTAGTCCACTGCTGGACATAGGCCTCCCGTGAGGGGTTATGTTTATAACCTCCACGCTGGCCATGTGGGTTGGAAATCACTTAAAGCGCGTTACTTAAAAACAAGATAAAAAGATAAAAAGTTTTTATACACTTATTTTATAGCACGGCTAGAATATATTTTATTCTTTAAAAGAAAGAAGGATGAACTCAGTTTGAGAACCTATGGCTCTAGAGAGTAGCAAAACGCATTTGAATTAGCAAGACTTTGCCTAATAGTAGAAAATAATGATCGAACCAAAACGTAAAGGTCAAAACATACGGATCGGGCTCCTAAATGCTATTAAAGTGCACCGTTTGTATAAAAAAACATGTCGTACGTCCAGACGGCGCACAGACAGTCAAATATTTGCCCTGCACGTGATCAAATTGGAATGTAGCGTCAGCAACGTCAGCCACTACACTAATCGATCGGTCGTTAGAATTTGCTTTGCTTTTTTTTAACTCGAATCTGCTATATGTACACTTTTGAGTGGAGTCGTGATCCGATGCGCAAAGCATGTGATATTGACCGTACCAGCGCCACGTGTAGGGAGTACAAATTTTTAACATTTCATTGAATTTTGACAGAAAAAAAACTACGTATTTAAGCATATACTTGCACAGCATAGCAGTGATAGCTGAGAAGATTAAATTTTCCCCCCACATTCTAATAGACCTGTGCGGCGAACAAATTCTGGCGAACACGTCCATGTTTAGAGTATGTATAAAATATGTATTTTAACAAATAAATGTTACTTGCTGTAACTAACGGACAGACGGTATCAAAAAATATTCTGAGTAAATCTATACATCTTAGAGTTCCCAGTCATTTAAAGGCGTATGGTAACTTGTAACTCGCGCTTAACTAGCGGGATAGACTATTACCTTAACCTTTTTCAATCTAAGGAGAGACCCAAGCCTAAAAGTGGAACGTTAAAAAGGGTGAAGACCATATGAAGTTTTTTTATTTTATTTTACAGCAGACTCCTCTGGCGTTACTAGATACCTTAATTATGTAACATCATTATATGGACTTTCTATTCAACTGTAAAATTAAATAAATTTAACTATTCTTATAGTGGTTTTTTTATTCACTTTTATATAGATTTACATTTGCTTAGTTCCTGTAAAACAGGCTCTGCGTAGGTTGATATTAAAATTAATTTAGTAGAACATTTTTCTACATACTTGGCCAGGGTTTCTTTACATACGCTTGATAATTTTCTATCAACTGCTAGGTAACCAACAGAACCGCTTGTGCAGTCGATGTTGCGCACATAAGTACAAGTGAGGCAGAGCTCGGCGCGGTCACTCGTGGCGTGGTTGGGTCACCACTAAAAGCGAATTTGGACGAGTACACTTGACAGAGCATATTAAGCAGTTGTAGTTAAGCCCTAAAAATAGCATGCATTTCTGAACGAACGATTGAAAGAAGAGCAAACGATCGAATGAATTAACGAATTAATGAAAGAACAATCTAATTGATGAACGAGTGAATGAACGAACGAATGAATGCATTCATTTATTCGTTCGTATGAACATAATTGTAAGGTGGACAGTTATGTTTAGATTTCCATAATAATCTACCAGTAGAGCAAATGTGAGAATATTTCTTTAAATTATAATTACCTAATTAAAGTGTGATATCACTAACTTAATCAGAAAATGGCGATTCGTTCATCAACAGATGAATCTAATCACCTTGTAATAATGTACGGGATATTCCGAGTAACCTCACGAGTATCTTCACGAGCCTCCACAATTTTCCACAATTTAATCTCACGCCTACACATTTTAGGTTGACGTAACAAAAAAAAACTAACATCACGCCTGTAGTCCCCGAAGAGGTAGACAGAAGAATGTAGAACCCTACCACGTTTCACCAGTTACGTTTACGTCCCACTATGGAATTGGTGGTGAGTCTATTGCCATACACTAGTCACATATCCATACTCCGAGTCACCATTAGAAAATCTAAATTAGAAAAAGTTTGTAGTGCCCGACCCGGGAATTTCACCCAGGACCTCCCGATCGGCAGTCGTACTTGCAAGCAACACAACCAACGAGGCAGTTAACGTCTTTTGACTATTTATACTTTAAATTGAGATGTAAGCATAATAATAAATAAAAGGTAAAATTTAAAATCATAAAATAAATTAAAAAGAAACCTTATATTTCACCGCCGAGCCGAAGCACTTCTAGCCGATGTACATCATAGTAAATCAAACGATTTTAGTTTATGATAATTTTGTTTGTCAGACAAATATCATGCATAGAGGGCATTGCTATACATTATTACGGATCTCCCTACGCACATGGGCTCTTCTCAACAGAGGTCAAAGACTTCATACCATTGATAAATATGTGACTGTTGTGAGAGAGGAAGAATTTTACTAGCGATCGTTTCCTATCTCCTAATCTACCCAGTCCGTAAAGTCAACAATTTGTGGTAACCACTTACGTCTTTGTCTCGGTCAATAGATGACAATTTTCTAACTCACTCAAATAGCTAGCCCTTTGGTTTTATTCAAGATGGTGTTCTATAGATTCATATGACATCTATATTCGAACCGAAACGAAACAGCGAATAACCAGAATTGTTGATTAGCAGTGGATATTGATAATGAGATGATTTCTCTTCACCCCCTGGACAAAGGCTTCATAAGCTTCGTAAGCTTTAAGAACCTATATTAATGTTATAAAACTGAATGTGTCTTGCATTATAATGTTATTAGCGGTAGGTATATGTATGTCGCCACGCTAGGTTCCTTAAGAGGTAGGCAGACCGCACCAATCCAAAAATCTCTCTCATTACAGACCCGACGATTCTCTTGTCTTAATGCCCTTTCAACCAATATCCGCCCTATTTGATGAACATAGGTGAGTCTTGATTGCCCTCGGCATCATCATAAGTATATAATTGTGTAATTACGCACTTAGTATATATAATAAAACACTTTCAATTTTTCAACCAGTGACGTCATAATCAGAGGTGACGTCAGGCCGGAAGCGATAAACCAGTAGCGCGGCGCTGTCCCGATTTTGGGGCTCCAGAGACTCGCATTCTTAGCGCTCCACTGCTATGTGGTTGGATTGGTTAGGGGAATATATGTATGTATATCTTATTAAAATTAGTTTATATGTAGCTCGATCGTGCTGGAGTATTTGAACAAATATTGAAATAGAGGCGTTATTTTAATGTTTAAGCAGTTGCGTTCTTTTGTTTTATTTTTACACGGCGTGCGTTTTTTTAGCGTTAGCTTTCCTTATCATCACTCTGTTAATACCTTCGAGCTGTACAATAATTTAATGCCACTATTTTTATCCATCAATTATAATCTCAGCCCACAGCTGCACATAGGCTTGACCATGCCATCCCATCCTGGCCTTTGCCAGATCAAGCAGACACGAATATTCAAAAAGAAACTCACACACCAATCCGCATTGCCCGCACTATACAGGCGTCGAACCCTCGCCGCCTGCTTTGCATACTAACATTTTCCAACTTCCTATGTTAGCTCTAGAATATCGTTAGCCGACCGGCGATGTACGCTCGCTACTTCCAAATTGCCTTTTTATTGGTTCACATAACACGTATCGATGTTAATAAAGGTATAGGCATTGAACTAGATTTTAATACGTAATACATAGTAGAAAAAAAAATACTTCTGTATTTTTTTTATATGATATTACTATTATTTATATTGTGTTTAACGTCATTCCAGGTCCCTTTTGGGGTAGGCAGATGGCACCGAGTATGAAATATATCAATACTTACAGACTTTTGTACAAGTATATAAACGCTGGTTTTGTTTAAATCTGGATGGAGTGTTCACTGTCTATCTTAGAACTCATCTTTGATTTTACAAAACGTGTGTTCTTAAATTTACAGATCGCCCGATGTAACAGTGAATGAGAATTAGTTGTACCTTTAGAAAAGTGTCCTTTACAAGCTTTTTATAACGTATTTAAAAATGTACAAACATCTATTCTAAACTTTAACGTAACAAAGTCATTTCGATTTAATTGACAATAGAAAGATGCAAAAAATACTATAATTGGAACACACTGCTATTAATCTGTCAAGGATTATATATGTATTATAATAAGTACCTATGCAGAAGTAGTGACATGTAATCACTTATCTCTATGTACATACAAGCACATAATATACTATGTAACAAAATTATTTTATTCCCTTAAATGATTTTTTACATTCAATGATTTATATTTATGCTTCACGATACAGTGTTGCTTCATTGTTACATGGAAATTGCTTTTTGATATCAATTTTCCAGTCGATTTTAGGGTTCTGTGAGCGAGAACACGCTATTATCCTTTATTAGTCATCCTTTATTGGTCCAGTAAAAATATTTTTGTTTGTTTTGTGAAACGAGGAACTGTACTATCTCTACCTCTTTGGCAATTACAGGTGTGATATTACGTATTTGAGTACAGGCGTAAAATTGTAAACCAAAAACAATATTTTTTATATAAAAGCTAGTATCTAAGCGAAATTTTGACTGAAACTAGATAAAACATCGAATTTTCAGTTTCGTCTGCTTTCGTCTGCTTTAAATTTTACTTTGCTTTCAAATAACCATAGGTTCGCCCTTGTCTATAGCCTGACCTGATGGTCGCCGAGAAGTATTCTAGGATATATCTGTCAAAACAATTTCTTTCATCCCCCAACCGGGGGTGACTAGTAGAAAATTTATTCAGGCATAAGTTCGCCCTTGGTTACAGCTATAATACAAAGGGGTCACAATAACGATTATAAATAAATATTTAAAAAAACGCATACGGAATCTTGTACGTCAAAATGATTATTAACAAAAAAAAAAATAACCGCATATAGAACCTTGTACGACAAAACGATTATAAGTAAATAAATAAATATTCGCAAACGGAACCTTATACAATAAAACGATAATAAGTAAATAAATAAATAATCGCATACGGAACCTCGTACGACAAAACGAATTGCGCCTGATCACTCGCAATCACACGTACGTATTAATTTTAATGGGAAATCTGTTCACGATGTGTTACATCTGAACGCGTCACTACACACATATGGCCATTTTTATTTAATCCCGGCAAAAATTAAATTGTAATATCGAAATTCTTGGATAGTTATTTGGATTTACATGTTTGTTTTACATTTACTTTAGTAAACAGGCCGACGGGTCACATGATGGTAAATGGTCACCGTCGCTTGATGGCTCGAGGCTGGAGGCTTTGAAGGAAAGCTCTCGTTGCTTATTATTGTAACGTCAGATACGTCACTATGTAAGGAAAAAGCACTAGGTGAAAAATATATATTTCTCACAGACCGGACGTGCGTGCGTGACATCACCCTTATTGAGACAATGCGATTTTTCAAACATTGTTTTTTCTATGAAAACGACGCTGTGTCGTCAAAAAATAATAAAGATATCAACAGCTTAACTATCAAGACAATTTCGATACAAGATTGCTGCATATTTGTAAACAAATTCGTTATTATGGAGTTTTGGTACTCTCGCGCATTCTCAAGTTGATCGGTCTAATGATGTCATTGGATTGAAATTTAGATACCTTTATAACGTAGGAGCGGTTTTAATATATGATCAGCCCCACCATCAAACCACCATAAGCCGGGGTGTAAAGTAATCATAACATGATTCCAAGTGTAATTACCTACACTTAATTACCAATTGTTTTGTCATAATTACAATATGCCCTTAGGTTCATATGATACTACATAAGCGAAGCGATTTTACTAAGTGTATAATTAAATAAACAACGTATTTTTAATAAGAAGTGAATTCTCATCAAATCCTTAACCTTCTTAACATCACGCCTGTAATCTCCGAATTGGTAGGCAGAAGAATGTAGTACACTTCATGTAGTAGGTAAAGTTCGTTAAGAAGATTCGTCAACTGACCGATGTTGACACCGCGCGTCTAGTTTATTTCAGCTACATTCATAGCATCATATCATACGGTCTACTCCTTTGGGGCAGTGCCGCTGACATTTACTCTATTTTTGTGCTCCGGAAAAGGCCAATTCGAGCTATCTATATGATGGGTCCAAGGGAGTCACTACGAAACACATTCAGGGACAGTAACATACTTATTCTACACTCACAATATATTTATGATAACCTGATGAATGCATATACACAAATAAAAATAAACTTGCAGTGCCCACTATTAGGCTTCATAAAGTGTCTAAATCGTTTGTAGGTCGAAGTATACGCTTTTATAACAAACTACCAAACGACGCGGTAAGTTTGTCAATTTGTAAATTCAAGAAATTCGTTAAGCGTCGATTATGTCATAAAGCCTATTATTCAATTGTAGATTACATGCAAGACATAGAGGTTTGGAAATGAGTTGCTATAGTTCTAGGGCTTAAAATTATAATTTATATCTTAACATAAGTACTTAAGACACTAACACGTTTCACTAGTTACCTTTACGTCCCACTATGGAATATCAAATGCAATCAGTTATAAATATCCTAAATGACCAAAGAAAACTTTAATTTTGTTATATTATTATTACATTAAGCTATTGTTATGCAATAGCTTACTATTACTAACTTAACAATATAACACATAAATTTACCTAATCAGTTTAAATCCAAACAGATAGTTATTTAACACGTAAAGAACACAGAACGATAAGATAATAAAACTATTACTTTAAAATATAATATAAACCGCTTCCGCTTATCAATATTCTTACAACTGAATCGCATATTTTACATACTGCCTACATTAACTCGCAAAATGTATTCATGGTAGCCACCGTTCTGAACCTACTATCTGACCTAAGATGTAGACCTAACTTTGTAGCACCTAAATTTCAACTCAAAACTAAAGCATTAAAGTCTATATTCATGTAACTAGTAATCTAAGCTTTGTAACTTCATTATTAATGAGGCTTTAGTTGCATACTTGAATTTATAGTTGAATCACGAAAATGCGTACTTGTATGAAGAGAGTAATTAACGTAGAAGTATTATAATTAGGAGTGTAAGGAATTAAGAACACAAATGTATATTTAACACTCAGTGCTCTCTGTCTACCCTGTATTACCAGTCGTAATGGTATAAAAATATATGTATAACAATAAAGATTGGGTAATTTGGATATACATTATTAAATTATTAGAAAAATTACTCCTTAAAAACTCCTGTTTTATTTACATGTTTTAAAAAGAAAGTTTTTTGCCTCGTTGGTCGTGTTGGTTGCAAGTGCGACTGCCGAACGGGAGGTCCTGGGTTCGATTCCCGGGTCGAGCACTA